>BRZY01000002.1:20879163-21054736 GCA_030159175.1 Glycyrrhiza uralensis | reverse complement strand
AAATGGGAGGACGAAGATGGACGAACGAGACGAACTTGGTCCAAAGAAGGCCTAGGGATCAAATGGGAGGACGAAGATGGACGAACGAGACGAACTTGGTCCAAAGAAGGCCTACGGATCAAATGGGTGGACGAAGACGGACGAACGAGACGAACTTGGTCCAAAGAAGGCCTAGGGAACAAATGGGAGGACGAAGATGGACGAACGAGACGAACTTGGTGCAAAGAAGCCCAACGGATCAAATGGGAGGACGAAAAGGGATGAACGAGACGAACGTGGTCCAAAGAAGGCCTACGGATCAAATGGGTGGACGAAGATGGACGAACGAGACGATCTTGGTCCAAGGAAGGCCTAGGGATCTAATGGGAGGACGAAGATGGACGAACGAGACGAACTTGGTCCAAAGAAGGCCTACGGATCAAATGGGAGGACGAAAAGGGATGAACGAGACGAACTTGGTCCAAAGAAGGCCTACGGATCAAATGGGTGGACGAAGATGGACGAACGAGACGAACTTGGTCCAAAGAAGGCCTAGGGAACAAATGGGAGGACGAAGATGGACGAACGAGACGAACTTGGTGCAAAGAAGCCCAACGGATCAAATGGGAGGACGAAAAGGGATGAACGAGACGAACTTGGTCCAAAGAAGGCCTAGGGATCAAATGGGAGGACGAAGATGGACGAACGAGACGAACTTGGTCCAAAGAAGGCCTAGGGATCAAATGGGAGGACGAAGATGGACGAACGAGACGAACTTGGCCCAAAGAAGGCCTAGGGATCAAATGGGAGGACGAAGATGGACGAACGAGACGAACTTGGTCCAAAGAAGGCCTACGGATCAAATGGGTGGACGAAGATGGACGAACGAGACGAACTTGGTCCAAAGAAGGCCTAGGGAACAAATGGGAGGACGAAGATGGACGAACGAGACGAACTTGGTGCAAAGAAGCCCAACGGATCAAATGGGAGGACGAAAAGGGATGAACGAGACGAACTTGGTCCAAAGAAGCCCAACGGATCAAATGGGAGGACGAAGATGGACGAACGAGACGAACTTGGTCCAAAGAAGCCCAACGGATCAAATGGGAGGACGAAGATGGACGAACGAGGCGAACTTGGTCCAAAGAAGGCCTACGGATCAAATGGGAGGACGAAAATGGACGAACGAGGCGAAGTTGGTCCAAAGAAGGCCTAGGGATCAAATGGGAGGACAAAGATGGAGGAACGAGGCGAACTTGGTCCAAAGAACGCCTACGGATCAAATGGGAGGACGAGGATGGACGAACGAGACGAAGTTGGTCCAAAGAAGGCCTAGGGATCAAATGGGAGGACGAAGATGGACGAACGAGACGAACTTGGTCCAAAGAAGCCCAACGGATCAAATGGGAGGACGAAGATGGACGAACGAGACGAACTTGGTCCAAAGAAGGCCTAGGGATCAAATGGGGAGGACGAAGATGGACGAACGAGACGAACTTGGTCCAAAGAAGGCCTAGGGATCAAATGGGAGGACGAAGATGGACGAACGAGACGAACTTGGCCCAAAGAAGGCCTAGGGATCAAATGGGAGGACGAAGATGGACGAACGAGACGAACTTGGTCCAAAGAAGGCCTACGGATCAAATGGGTGGACGAAGATGGACGAACGAGACGAACTTGGTCCAAAGAAGGCCTAGGGAACAAATGGGAGGACGAAGATGGACGAACGAGACGAACTTGGTGCAAAGAAGCCCAACGGATCAAATGGGAGGACGAAAAGGGATGAACGAGACGAACGTGGTCCAAAGAAGGCCTACGGATCAAATGGGTGGACGAAGATGGACGAACGAGACGATCATGGTCCAAGGAAGGCCTAGGGATCTAATGGGAGGACGAAGATGGACGAACGAGACGAACTTGGTCCAAAGATGGCCTACGGATCAAATGGGAGGACGAAGATGGAGGAACGAGGCGAAATTGGTCCAAAGAAGGCCTACGGATCAAATAGGAGGACGAAGATGGACGAACGAGACGAACTTGGTGCAAAGAAGCCCAACGGATCAAATGGGAGGACGAAAAGGGATGAACGAGACGAACTTGGTCCAAATTGGTCCAAAGAAGGCCTACGGATCAAATGGGAGGACGAAAATGGACGAACGAGGCGAAGTTGGTCCAAAGAAGGCCTAGGGATCAAATGGGAGGACAAAGATGGAGGAACGAGGCGAACTTGGTCCAAAGAAGGCCTACGGATCAAATGGGAGGACGAGGATGGACGAACGAGACGAAGTTGGTCCAAAGAAGGCCTAGGCATCAAATGGGAGGACGACGATGGACGAACGAGACGAACTTGGTCCAAAGAAGCCCAACGGATCAAATGGGAGGACGAAGATGGACGAACGAGACGAACGTGGTCCAAAGAAGGCCTAGGGATCAAATGGGAGGACGAAGATGGACGAACGAGACGAACTTGGTCCAAAGAAGGCCTAGGGATCAAATGGGAGGACGAAGATGGACGAACGAGACGAACTTGGTCCAAAGAAGGCCTACGGATCAAATGGGTGGACGAAGACGGACGAACGAGACGAACTTGGTCCAAAGAAGGCCTAGGGAACAAATGGGAGGACGAAGATGGACGAACGAGACGAACTTGGTGCAAAGAAGCCCAACGGATCAAATGGGAGGACGAAAAGGGATGAACGAGACGAACGTGGTCCAAAGAAGGCCTACGGATCAAATGGGTGGACGAAGATGGACGAACGAGACGATCTTGGTCCAAGGAAGGCCTAGGGATCTAATGGGAGGACGAAGATGGACGAACGAGACGAACTTGGTCCAAAGAAGGCCTACGGATCAAATGGGAGGACGAAAAGGGATGAACGAGACGAACTTGGTCCAAAGAAGGCCTACGGATCAAATGGGTGGACGAAGATGGACGAACGAGACGAACTTGGTCCAAAGAAGGCCTAGGGAACAAATGGGAGGACGAAGATGGACGAACGAGACGAACTTGGTGCAAAGAAGCCCAACGGATCAAATGGGAGGACGAAAAGGGATGAACGAGACGAACTTGGTCCAAAGAAGGCCTACGGATCAAATGGGTGGACGAAGATGGACAAACGAGACGAACTTGGTCCAAGGAATGCCTAGGGATCAAATGGGAGGACGAAGATGGACGAACGAGACGAACTTGGTCCAAAGAAGGCCTACGGATCAAATGGGAGGACGAAGATGGAGGAACGAGGCGAACTTGGTCTAAAGAAGGCCTACGGATCAAATGGGAGGACGAAAAGGGATGAACGAGACGAACTTGGTCCAAAGAAGCCCAACGGATCAAATGGGAGGACGAAGATGGACGAACGAGACGAACTTGGTCCAAAGAAGCCCAACGGATCAAATGGGAGGACGAAGATGGACGAACGAGGCGAACTTGGTCCAAAGAAGGCCTAGGGATCAAATGGGAGGACGAAAATGGACGAACGAGCTGACTTGGTCCAAAGAAGGCCTACGGACCAAATGGGAGGACGAAGATGGAGGAACGAGGCGAACTTGGTCCAAAGAAGGCCTAGGGGACCAAATGGGAGGACGAAGATGGACGAACGAGACGAACTTGGTCCAAGGAAGGCCTAGGGATCAAATGGGAGGACGAAGATGGACGAACGAGACGAACTTGGTCCAACGAAGGCCTACGGATCAAATGGGAGGACGAAGATGGACGAACGAGACGAACTTGGTGCAAAGAAGCCCAACGGATCAAATGGGAGGACGAAAAGGGATGAACGAGACGAACTTGGTCCAAAGAAGGCCTACGGATTAAATGGGTGGACGAAGATGGACGAACGAGACGAACTTGGTCCAAGGAAGGCCTAGGGATCTAATGGGAGGACGAAGATGGACGAACGAGACGAACTTGGTCCAAAGAAGGCCTACGGATCAAATGGGAGGACGAAGATGGACGAACGAGACGAATTTGGTGCAAAGAAGCCCAACGGATCAAATGGGAGGACGAAAAGGGGAAGAACGAGACGAACTTGGTCCAAAGAAGGCCTACGGATCAAATGGGTGGACGAAGATGGACGAAAGAGACGAACTTGGTCCAAAGAAGGCCTGGGGAACAAATGGGAGGACGAAGATGGACGAACGAGACGAACTTGGTGCAAAGAAGCCCAACGGATCAAATGGGAGGACGAAAAGGGATGAACGAGACGAACTTGGTCCAAAGAAGGCCTACGGATCAAATGGGTGGACGAAGATGGACGAACGAGACGAACTTGGTCCAAGGAAGGCCTACGGATCAAATGGGAGGACGAAGATGGACGAACGAGACGAACTTGGTCCAAAGAAGGCCTACGGATCAAATGGGAGGACGAAGATGGAGGAACGAGGCGAACTTGGTCCAAAGAAGGCCTACGGATCAAATAGGAGGACGAAGATGGACGAACGAGACGAACTTGGTGCAAAGAAGCCAAACGGATCAAATGGGAGGACGAAAAGGGATGAACGAGACGAACTTGGTCCAAAGAAGGCCTACGGATCAAATGGGTGGACGAAGATGGACGAACGAGACGAACTTGGTCCAAGGAAGGCCTAGGGATCAAATGGGAGGACGAAGATGGACGAACGAGACGAACTTGGTCCAGAGAAGGCCTACGGATCAAATGGGAAGATGAAGATGGAGGAACGAGGCGAACTTGGTCCACAGAAGGCCTACGGATCAAATGGGAGGACAAAGATGGACGAACGAGACGAACTTGGTCCAAAGAAGGCCTAGGGATCAAATGGGAGGACGAAGATGGACGAACGAGAGGAACTTGGTCCAAAGAAGGCCTAGGGAACAAATGGGAGGACGAAGATGGACGAACGAGACGAACTTGGTCCAAAGAAGGCCTAGGGATCAAATGGGAGGACGAAGATGGACGAACGAGAGGAACTTGGTCCAAAGAAGGCCTAGGGAACAAATGGGAGGACGAAGATGGACGAACGAGACGAACTTGGTCCAAAGAAGGCCTAGGGATCAAATGGGAGGACAAAGATGGAGGAACGAGGCGAACTTGGTCCACAGAAGGCCTACGGATCAAATGGAGGACAAAGATGGACGAACGAGACGAACTTGGTCCAAAGAAGGCCTAGGGATCAAATGGGAGGACGAAGATGGACGAACGAGAGGAACTTGGTCCAAAGAAGGCCTAGGGAACAAATGGGAGGACGAAGATGGACGAACGAGACGAACTTGGTCCAAAGAAGGCCTAGGGATCAAATGGGAGGACAAAGATGGAGGAACGAGGCAAACTTGGTCCAAAGAAGGCCTACGGATCAAATAGGAGGACGAAGATGGACGAACGAGACGAACTTGGTCCAAAGAAGGCCTACGGATCAAATGGGAGGACGAAGATGGAGGAACGAGGCGAACTTGGTCCAAAGAAGGCCTACGGATCAAATAGGAGGACGAAGATGGACGAACGAGACGAACTTGGTCCAAAGAAGGCAAACGGATCAAATGGGAGGACGAAAAGGGATGAACGAGACGAACTTGGTCCAAAGAAGGCCTACGGATCAAATGGGTGGACGAAGATGGACGAACGAGACGAACTTGGTCCAAGGAAGGCCTAGGGATCAAATGGGAGGACGAAGATGGACGAACGAGACGAACTTGGTCCAGAGAAGGCCTACGGATCAAATGGGAAGATGAAGATGGAGGAACGAGGCGAACTTGGTCCACAGAAGGCCTACGGATCAAATGGGAGGACAAAGATGGACGAACGAGACGAACTTGGTCCAAAGAAGGCCTAGGGATCAAATGGGAGGACGAAGATGGACGAACGAGAGGAACTTGGTCCAAAGAAGGCCTAGGGAACAAATGGGAGGACGAAGATGGACGAACGAGACGAACTTGGTCCAAAGAAGGCCTAGGATCAAATGGGAGGACAAAGATGGAGGAACGAGGCGAACTTGGTCCAAAGAAGGCCTACGGATCAAATGGGAGGACGAAGATGGACGAACGAGACGAACTTGGTGCAAAGAAGCCCAACGGATCAAATGGGAGGACGAAGATGGAGGAACGAGGCGAACTTGGTGCAAAGAAGCCCAACGGATCAAATGGAGGACGAAAAGGGATGAACGAGACGAACTTGGTCCAAAGAAGGCCTACGGATCAAATGGGTGGACGAAGATGGACGAACGAGACGAACTTGGTCCAAAGAAGGCCTAGGGATCAAATGGGAGGACGAAGATGGACGAACGAGAGGAACTTGGTCCAAAGATGGCCAACGGATCAAATGGGAGGACAAAGATGGACGAACGAGACGAACTTGGTCCAAAGAAGGCCTAGGGATCAAATGGGAGGACGAAGTTGGACGAACGAGAGGAACTTGGTCCAAAGAAGGCCTAGGGAACAAATGGGAGGACGAAGATGGACGAACGAGACGAACTTGGTGCAAAGAAGCCCAACGGATCAAATGGGAGGACGAAAAGCGATGAACGAGACGAACTTGGTCCAAAGAAGCCCAACGGATCTAATGGGAGGACGAAGATAGACGAACGAGACGAACTTGGTCCAAAGAAGCCCAACGGATCAAATGGGAGGACGAAGATGGACGAACGAGGCGAACTTGGTCCAAAGAAGGCCTACGGATCAAATGGGAGGACGAAAATGGACGAACGAGAAGAAGTTGGTCCAAAGAAGGCCTAGGGATCAAATGGGAGGACAAAGATGGAGGAACGAGGCGAACTTGGTCCAAAGAAGGCCTACGGATCAAATGGGAGGACGAGGATGGACGAACGAGACGAAGTTGGTCCAAAGAAGGCCTAGGGATCAAATGGGAGGACGAAGATGGACGAACGAGACGAACTTGGTGCAAAGACGCCCAACGGATCAAATGGGAGGACGAAAAGGGATGAACGAGACGAACGTGGTCCAAAGAAGGCCTACGGATCAAATGGGTGGACGAAGATGGACGAACGAGACGATCATGGTCCAAGGAAGGCCTAGGGATCTAATGGGAGGACGAAGATGGACGAACGAGACGAACTTGGTCCAAAGAAGGCCTACGGATCAAATGGGAGGACGAAAAGGGATGAACGAGACGAACTTGGTCCAAAGAAGGCCTACGGATCAAATGGGTGGACGAACATGGACGAACGAGACGAACTTGGTCCACAGAGGGCCTAGGGATCAAATGGGAGGACGAAGATGGACGAACGAGAGGAACTTGGTCCAAAGAAGGCCAACGGATCAAATGGGAGGACAAAGATGGACGAACGAGACGAACTTGGTCCAAAGAAGGCCTAGGGATCAAATGGGAGGACGAAGTTGGACGAACGAGAGGAACTTGGTCCAAAGAAGGCCTACGGATCAAATGGGAGGACGAGGATGGACGAACGAGACGAAGTTGGTCCAAAGAAGGCCTAGGGATCAAATTGGAGGACGAAATGGACGAACGAGACGAACTTGGTGCAAAGAAGCCCAACGGATCAAATGGGAGGACGAAAAGGGATGAACGAGACGAACGTGGTCCAAAGAAGGCCTAGGGAACAAATGGGAGGACGAAGATGGACGAACGAGACGAACTTGGTGCAAAGAAGCCCAACGGATCAAATGGGAGGACGAAAAGGGATGAACGAGACGAACTTTGTCCAAAGAAGCCCAACGGATCAAATGGGAGGACGAAGATGGACGAACGAGACGAACTTGGTCCAAAGAAGCCCAACGGATCAAATGGGAGGACGAAGATGGACGAACGAGGCGAACTTGTCCAAGAAGGCCTACGGATCAAATGGGAGGACGAAAATGGACGAACGAGGCGAAGTTGGTCCAAAGAAGGCCTAGGGATCAAATGGGAGGACAAAGATGGAGGAACGAGGCGAACTTGGTCCAAAGAAGGCCTACGGATCAAATGGGAGGACGAGGATGGACGAACGAGACGAAGTTGGTCCAAAGAAGGCCTAGGGATCAAATGGGAGGACGACGATGGACGAACGAGACGAACTTGGTCCAAAGAAGCCCAACGGATCAAATGGAGGACGAAGATGGACGAACGAGACGAACTTGGTCCAAAGAAGGCCTAGGGATCAAATGGGAGGACGAAGATGGACGAACGAGACGAACTTGGTCCAAAGAAGGCCTAGGGATCAAATGGGAGGACGAAGATGGACGAACGAGAGGAACTTGGTCCAAAGAAGGCCAACGGATCAAATGGGAGGACAAAGATGACGAACGAGACGAACTTGGTCCAAAGAAGGCCTAGGGATCAAATGGGAGGACGAAGATGGACGAACGAGACGAACTTGGTGCAAAGAAGCCCAACGGATCAAATGGGAGGACGAAAAGGGATGAACGAGACGAACTTGGTCCAAAGAAGGCCTACGGATCAAATGGGTGGACGAAGATGGACGAACGAGACGAACTTGGTCCAAAGAAGGCCTAGGGATCAAATGGGAGGACGAAGATGGACGAACGAGAGGAACTTGGTCCAAAGATGGCCAACGGATCAAATGGGAGGACAAAGATGGACGAACGAGACGAACTTGGTCCAAAGAAGGCCTAGGGATCAAATGGGAGGACGAAGTTGGACGAACGAGAGGAACTTGGTCCAAAGAAGGCCTAGGGAACAAATGGGAGGACGAAGATGGACGAACGAGACGAACATGGTGCAAAGAAGCCCAACGGATCAAATGGGAGGACGAAAAGCGATGAACGAGACGAACTTGGTCCAAAGAAGCCCAACGGATCTAATGGGAGGACGAAGATAGACGAACGAGACGAACTTGGTCCAAAGAAGCCCAACGGATCAAATGGGAGGACGAAGATGGACGAACGAGGCGAACTTGGTCCAAAGAAGGCCTACGGATCAAATGGGAGGACGAAAATGGACGAACGAGAAGAAGTTGGTCCAAAGAAGGCCTAGGGATCAAATGGGAGGACGAAGATGGACGAACGAGACGAACTTGGTCCAAAGAAGGCCTAGGGATCAAATGGGAGGACGAAGATGGACGAACGAGAGGAACTTGGTCCAAAGAAGGCCAACGGATCAAATGGGAGGACAAAGATGGACGAACGAGACGAACTTGGTCCAAAGAAGGCCTAGGGATCAAATGGGAGGACGAAGATGGACGAACGAGACGAACTTGGTGCAAAGAAGCCCAACGGATCAAATGGGAGGACGAAAAGGGATGAACGAGACGAACTTGGTCCAAAGAAGGCCTACGGATCAAATGGGTGGACGAAGATGGACGAACGAGACGAACTTGGTCCAAAGAAGGCCTAGGGATCAAATGGGAGGACGAAGATGGACGAACGAGAGGAACTTGGTCCAAAGATGGCCAACGGATCAAATGGGAGGACAAAGATGGACGAACGAGACGAACTTGGTCCAAAGAAGGCCTAGGGATCAAATGGGAGGACGAAGTTGGACGAACGAGAGGAACTTGGTCCAAAGAAGGCCTAGGGAACAAATGGGAGGACGAAGATGGACGAACGAGACGAACTTGGTGCAAAGAAGCCCAACGGATCAAATGGGAGGACGAAGATAGACGAACGAGACGAACTTGGTCCAAAGAAGCCCAACGGATCAAATGGGAGGACGAAGATGGACGAACTAGGCGAACTTGGTCCAAAGAAGGCCTACGGATCAAATGGGAGGACGAAAATGGACGAACGAGAAGAAGTTGGTCCAAAGAAGGCCTAGGGATCAAATGGGAGGACAAAGATGGAGGAACGAGGCGAACTTGGTCCAAAGAAGGCCTACGGATCAAATGGGAGGACGAGGATGGACGAACGAGACGAAGTTGGTCCAAAGAAGGCCTAGGGATCAAATGGGAGGACGAAGATGGACGAACGAGACGAACTTGGTGCAAAGACGCCCAACGGATCAAATGGGAGGACGAAATGGGATGAACGAGACGAACGTGGTCCAAAGAAGGCCTACGGATCAAATGGGTGGACGAAGATGGACGAACGAGACGATCATGGTCCAAGGAAGGCCTAGGGATCTAATGGGAGGACGAAGATGGACGAACGAGACGAACTTGGTCCAAAGAAGGCCTACGGATCAAATGGGAGGACGAAAAGGGATGAACGAGACGAACTTGGTCCAAAGAAGGCCTACGGATCAAATGGGTGGACGAACATGGACGAACGAGACGAACTTGGTCCAAAGAGGGCCTAGGGATCAAATGGGAGGACGAAGATGGACGAACGAGAGGAACTTGGTCCAAAGAAGGCCAACGGATCAAATGGGAGGACAAAGATGGACGAACGAGACGAACTTGGTCCAAAGAAGGCCTAGGGATCAAATGGGAGGACGAAGTTGGACGAACGAGAGGAACTTGGTCCAAAGAAGGCCTACGGATCAAATGGGAGGACGAGGATGGACGAACGAGACGAAGTTGGTCCAAAGAAGGCCTAGGGATCAAATGGGAGGACGAAGATGGACGAACGAGACGAACTTGGTGCAAAGAAGCCCAACGGATCAAATGGGAGGACGAAAAGGGATGAACGAGACAAACGTGGTCCAAAGAAGGCCTAGGGAACAAATGGGAGGACGAAGATGGACGAACGAGACGAACTTGGTGCAAAGAAGCCCAACGGATCAAATGGGAGGACGAAAAGGGATGAACGAGACGAACTTTGTCCAAAGAAGCCCAACGGATCAAATGGGAGGACGAAGATGGACGAACGAGACGAACTTGGTCCAAAGAAGCCCAACGGATCAAATGGGAGGACGAAGATGGACGAACGAGGCGAACTTGGTCCAAAGAAGGCCTACGGATCAAATGGGAGGACGAAAATGGACGAACGAGGCGAAGTTGGTCCAAAGAAGGCCTAGGGATCAAATGGGAGGACCAAGATGGAGGAACGAGGCGAACTTGGTCCAAAGAAGGCCTACGGATCAAATGGGAGGACGAGGATGGACGAACGAGACGAAGTTGGTCCAAAGAAGGCCTAGGGATCAAATGGGAGGACGACGATGGACGAACGAGACGAACTTGGTCCAAAGAAGCCCAACGGATCAAATGGGAGGACGAAGATGGACGAACGAGACGAACTTGGTCCAAAGAAGGCCTAGGGATCAAATGGGAGGACGAAGATGGACGAACGAGACGAACTTGGTCCAAAGAAGGCCTAGGGATCAAATGGGAGGACGAAGATGGACGAACGAGAGGAACTTGGTCCAAAGAAGGCCAACGGATCAAATGGGAGGACAAAGATGGACGAACGAGACGAACTTGGTCCAAAGAAGGCCTAGGGATCAAATGGGAGGACGAAAAGGGATGAACGAGACGAACTTGGTCCAAAGAAGCCCAACGGATCAAATGGGAGGACGAAGATGGACGAACGAGACGAACTTGGTCCAAAGAAGCCCAACGGATCAAATGGGAGGACGAAGATGGACGAACGAGGCGAACTTGGTCCAAAGAAGGCCTACGGATCAAATGGGAGGACGAAAATGGACGAACGAGAAGAAGTTGGTCCAAAGAAGGCCTAGGGATCAAATGGGAGGACAAAGATGGAGGAACGAGGCGAACTTGGTCCAAAGAAGGCCTACGGATCAAATGGGAGGACGAGGATGGACGAACGAGACGAAGTTGGTCCAAAGAAGGCCTAGGGATCAAATGGGAGGACGACGATGGACGAACGAGACGAACTTGGTCCAAAGAAGCCCAACGGATCAAATGGGAGGACGAAGATGGACGAACGAGACGAACTTGGTCCAAAGAAGGCCTAGGGATCAAATGGGAGGACGAAGATGGACGAACGAGACGAACTTGGTCCAAAGAAGGCCTAGGGATCAAATGGGAGGACGAAGATGGACGAACGAGAGGAACTTGGTCCAAAGAAGGCCAACGGATCAAATGGGAGGACAAAGATGGACGAACGAGACGAACTTGGTCCAAAGAAGGCCTAGGGATCAAATGGGAGGACGAAGATGGACGAACGAGACGAACTTGGTGCAAAGAAGCCCAACGGATCAAATGGGAGGACGAAAAGGGATGAACGAGACGAACTTGGTCCAAAGAAGGCCTACGGATCAAATGGGTGGACGAAGATGGACGAACGAGACGAACTTGGTCCAAAGAAGGCCTAGGGATCAAATGGGAGGACGAAGATGGACGAACGAGAGGAACTTGGTCCAAAGATGGCCAACGGATCAAATGGGAGGACAAAGATGGACGAACGAGACGAACTTGGTCCAAAGAAGGCCTAGGGATCAAATGGGAGGACGAAGTTGGACGAACGAGAGGAACTTGGTCCAAAGAAGGCCTAGGGAACAAATGGGAGGACGAAGATGGACGAACGAGACGAACATGGTGCAAAGAAGCCCAACGGATCAAATGGGAGGACGAAAAGCGATGAACGAGACGAACTTGGTCCAAAGAAGCCCAACGGATCTAATGGGAGGACGAAGATAGACGAACGAGACGAACTTGGTCCAAAGAAGCCCAACGGATCAAATGGGAGGACGAAGATGGACGAACGAGGCGAACTTGGTCCAAAGAAGGCCTACGGATCAAATGGGAGGACGAAAATGGACGAACGAGAAGAAGTTGGTCCAAAGAAGGCCTAGGGATCAAATGGGAGGACGAAGATGGACGAACGAGACGAACTTGGTCCAAAGAAGGCCTAGGGATCAAATGGGAGGACGAAGATGGACGAACGAGAGGAACTTGGTCCAAAGAAGGCCAACGGATCAAATGGGAGGACAAAGATGGACGAACGAGACGAACTTGGTCCAAAGAAGGCCTAGGGATCAAATGGGAGGACGAAGATGGACGAACGAGACGAACTTGGTGCAAAGAAGCCCAACGGATCAAATGGGAGGACGAAAAGGGATGAACGAGACGAACTTGGTCCAAAGAAGGCCTACGGATCAAATGGGTGGACGAAGATGGACGAACGAGACGAACTTGGTCCAAAGAAGGCCTAGGGATCAAATGGGAGGACGAAGATGGACGAACGAGAGGAACTTGGTCCAAAGATGGCCAACGGATCAAATGGGAGGACAAAGATGGACGAACGAGACGAACTTGGTCCAAAGAAGGCCTAGGGATCAAATGGGAGGACGAAGTTGGACGAACGAGAGGAACTTGGTCCAAAGAAGGCCTAGGGAACAAATGGGAGGACGAAGATGGACGAACGAGACGAACTTGGTGCAAAGAAGCCCAACGGATCAAATGGGAGGACGAAGATAGACGAACGAGACGAACTTGGTCCAAAGAAGCCCAACGGATCAAATGGGAGGACGAAGATGGACGAACTAGGCGAACTTGGTCCAAAGAAGGCCTACGGATCAAATGGGAGGACGAAAATGGACGAACGAGAAGAAGTTGGTCCAAAGAAGGCCTAGGGATCAAATGGGAGGACAAAGATGGAGGAACGAGGCGAACTTGGTCCAAAGAAGGCCTACGGATCAAATGGGAGGACGAGGATGGACGAACGAGACGAAGTTGGTCCAAAGAAGGCCTAGGGATCAAATGGGAGGACGAAGATGGACGAACGAGACGAACTTGGTGCAAAGACGCCCAACGGATCAAATGGGAGGACGAAATGGGATGAACGAGACGAACGTGGTCCAAAGAAGGCCTACGGATCAAATGGGTGGACGAAGATGGACGAACGAGACGATCATGGTCCAAGGAAGGCCTAGGGATCTAATGGGAGGACGAAGATGGACGAACGAGACGAACTTGGTCCAAAGAAGGCCTACGGATCAAATGGGAGGACGAAAAGGGATGAACGAGACGAACTTGGTCCAAAGAAGGCCTACGGATCAAATGGGTGGACGAACATGGACGAACGAGACGAACTTGGTCCAAAGAGGGCCTAGGGATCAAATGGGAGGACGAAGATGGACGAACGAGAGGAACTTGGTCCAAAGAAGGCCAACGGATCAAATGGGAGGACAAAGATGGACGAACGAGACGAACTTGGTCCAAAGAAGGCCTAGGGATCAAATGGGAGGACGAAGTTGGACGAACGAGAGGAACTTGGTCCAAAGAAGGCCTACGGATCAAATGGGAGGACGAGGATGGACGAACGAGACGAAGTTGGTCCAAAGAAGGCCTAGGGATCAAATGGGAGGACGAAGATGGACGAACGAGACGAACTTGGTGCAAAGAAGCCCAACGGATCAAATGGGAGGACGAAAAGGGATGAACGAGACAAACGTGGTCCAAAGAAGGCCTAGGGAACAAATGGGAGGACGAAGATGGACGAACGAGACGAACTTGGTGCAAAGAAGCCCAACGGATCAAATGGGAGGACGAAAAGGGATGAACGAGACGAACTTTGTCCAAAGAAGCCCAACGGATCAAATGGGAGGACGAAGATGGACGAACGAGACGAACTTGGTCCAAAGAAGCCCAACGGATCAAATGGGAGGACGAAGATGGACGAACGAGGCGAACTTGGTCCAAAGAAGGCCTACGGATCAAATGGGAGGACGAAAATGGACGAACGAGGCGAAGTTGGTCCAAAGAAGGCCTAGGGATCAAATGGGAGGACCAAGATGGAGGAACGAGGCGAACTTGGTCCAAAGAAGGCCTACGGATCAAATGGGAGGACGAGGATGGACGAACGAGACGAAGTTGGTCCAAAGAAGGCCTAGGGATCAAATGGGAGGACGACGATGGACGAACGAGACGAACTTGGTCCAAAGAAGCCCAACGGATCAAATGGGAGGACGAAGATGGACGAACGAGACGAACTTGGTCCAAAGAAGGCCTAGGGATCAAATGGGAGGACGAAGATGGACGAACGAGACGAACTTGGTCCAAAGAAGGCCTAGGGATCAAATGGGAGGACGAAGATGGACGAACGAGAGGAACTTGGTCCAAAGAAGGCCAACGGATCAAATGGGAGGACAAAGATGGACGAACGAGACGAA
This sequence comes from Glycyrrhiza uralensis, assembly GCA_030159175.1. Taxonomy (NCBI): domain Eukaryota; kingdom Viridiplantae; phylum Streptophyta; class Magnoliopsida; order Fabales; family Fabaceae; genus Glycyrrhiza; species Glycyrrhiza uralensis. The sequence goes on along the minus strand of BRZY01000002.1, from coordinate 21,039,878 downwards.
CTTGGTCCAAAGAAGGCCTAGGGATCAAATGGGAGGACGAAAAGGGATGAACGAGACGAACTTGGTCCAAAGAAGCCCAACGGATCAAATGGGAGGACGAAGATGGACGAACGAGACGAACTTGGTCCAAAGAAGCCCAACGGATCAAATGGGAGGACGAAGATGGACGAACGAGGCGAACTTGGTCCAAAGAAGGCCTACGGATCAAATGGGAGGACGAAAATGGACGAACGAGAAGAAGTTGGTCCAAAGAAGGCCTAGGGATCAAATGGGAGGACAAAGATGGAGGAACGAGGCGAACTTGGTCCAAAGAAGGCCTACGGATCAAATGGGAGGACGAGGATGGACGAACGAGACGAAGTTGGTCCAAAGAAGGCCTAGGGATCAAATGGGAGGACGAAGATGGACGAACGAGACGAACTTGGTGCAAAGACGCCCAACGGATCAAATGGGAGGACGAAAAGGGATGAACGAGACGAACGTGGTCCAAAGAAGGCCTACGGATCAAATGGGTGGACAAAGATGGACGAACGAGACGATCATGGTCCAAGGAAGGCCTAGGGATCTAATGGGAGGACGAAGATGGACGAACGAGACGAACTTGGTCCAAAGAAGGCCTACGGATCAAATGGGAGGACGAAAAGGGATGAACGAGACGAACTTGGTCCAAAGAAGGCCTACGGATCAAATGGGTGGACGAACGTGGACGAACGAGACGAACTTGGTCCAAAGAGGGCCTAGGGATCAAATGGGAGGACGAAGATGGACGAACGAGAGGAACTTGGTCCAAAGAAGGCCAACGGATCAAATGGGAGGACAAAGATGGACGAACGAGACGAACTTGGTCCAAAGAAGGCCTAGGGATCAAATGGGAGGACGAAGTTGGACGAACGAGAGGAACTTGGTCCAAAGAAGGCCTACGGATCAAATGGGAGGACGAGGATGGACGAACGAGACGAAGTTGGTCCAAAGAAGGCCTAGGGATCAAATGGGAGGACGAAGATGGACGAACGAGACGAACTTGGTGCAAAGAAGCCCAACGGATCAAATGGGAGGACGAAAAGGGATGAACGAGACAAACGTGGTCCAAAGAAGGCCTAGGGAACAAATGGGAGGACGAAGATGGACGAACGAGACGAACTTGGTGCAAAGAAGCCCAACGGATCAAATGGGAGGACGAAAAGGGATGAACGAGACGAACTTTGTCCAAAGAAGCCCAACGGATCAAATGGGAGGACGAAAAGGGATGAACGAGACGAACTTTGTCCAAAGAAGCCCAACGGATCAAATGGGAGGACGAAGATGGACGAACGAGACGAACTTGGTCCAAAGAAGCCCAACGGATCAAATGGGAGGACGAAGATGGACGAACGAGGCGAACTTGGTCCAAAGAAGGCCTACGGATCAAATGGGAGGACGAAAATGGACGAACGAGGCGAAGTTGGTCCAAAGAAGGCCTAGGGATCAAATGGGAGGACCAAGATGGAGGAACGAGGCGAACTTGGTCCAAAGAAGGCCTACGGATCAAATGGGAGGACGAGGATGGACGAACGAGACGAAGTTGGTCCAAAGAAGGCCTAGGGATCAAATGGGAGGACGACGATGGACGAACGAGACGAACTTGGTCCAAAGAAGCCCAACGGATCAAATGGGAGGACGAAGATGGACGAACGAGACGAACTTGGTCCAAAGAAGGCCTAGGGATCAAATGGGAGGACGAAGATGGACGAACGAGACGAACTTGGTCCAAAGAAGGCCTAGGGATCAAATGGGAGGACGAAGATGGACGAACGAGAGGAACTTGGTCCAAAGAAGGCCAACGGGTCAAATGGGAGGACAAAGATGGACGAACGAGACGAACTTGGTCCAAAGAAGGCCTAGGGATCAAATGGGAGGACGAAAAGGGATGAACGAGACGAACTTGGTCCAAAGAAGCCCAACGGATCAAATGGGAGGACGAAGATGGACGAACGAGACGAACTTGGTCCAAAGAAGCCCAACGGATCAAATGGGAGGACGAAGATGGACGAACGAGGCGAACTTAGTCCAAAGAAGGCCTACGGATCAAATGGGAGGACGAAAATGGACGAACGAGAAGAAGTTGGTCCAAAGAAGGCCTAGGGATCAAATGGGAGGACAAAGATGGAGGAACGAGGCGAACTTGGTCCAAAGAAGGCCTACGGATCAAATGGGAGGACGAGGATGGACGAACGAGACGAAGTTGGTCCAAAGAAGGCCTAGGGATCAAATGGGAGGACGAAGATGGACGAACGAGACGAACTTGGTGCAAAGACGCCCAACGGATCAAATGGGAGGACGAAAAGGGATGAACGAGACGAACGTGGTCCAAAGAAGGCCTACGGATCAAATGGGTGGACGAAGATGGACGAACGAGACGATCATGGTCCAAGGAAGGCCTAGGGATCTAATGGGAGGACGAAGATGGACGAACGAGACGAACTTGGTCCAAAGAAGGCCTACGGATCAAATGGGAGGACGAAAAGGGATGAACGAGACGAACTTGGTCCAAAGAAGGCCTACGGATCAAATGGGTGGACGAACATGGACGAACGAGACGAACTTGGTCCAAAGAGGGCCTAGGGATCAAATGGGAGGACGAAGATGGACGAACGAGAGGAACTTGGTCCAAAGAAGGCCAACGGATCAAATGGGAGGACAAAGATGGACGAACGAGACAAACTTGGTCCAAAGAAGGGCTAGGGATCAAATGGGAGGACGAAGTTGGACGAACGAGAGGAACTTGGTCCAAAGAAGGCCTACGGATCAAATGGGAGGACGAGGATGGACGAACGAGACGAAGTTGGTCCAAAGAAGGCCTAGGGATCAAATGGGAGGACGAAGATGGACGAACGAGACGAACTTGGTGCAAAGAAGCCCAACGGATCAAATGGGAGGACGAAAAGGGATGAACGAGACAAACGTGGTCCAAAGAAGGCCTAGGGAACAAATGGGAGGACGAAGATGGACGAACGAGACGAACTTGGTGCAAAGAAGCCCAACGGATCAAATGGGAGGACGAAAAGGGATGAACGAGACGAACTTTGTCCAAAGAAGCCCAACGGATCAAATGGGAGGACGAAGATGGACGAACGAGACGAACTTGGTCCAAAGAAGCCCAACGGATCAAATGGGAGGACGAAGATGGACGAACGAGGCGAACTTGGTCCAAAGAAGGCCTACGGATCAAATGGGAGGACGAAAATGGACGAACGAGGCGAAGTTGGTCCAAAGAAGGCCTAGAGATCAAATGGGAGGACCAAGATGGAGGAACGAGGCGAACTTGGTCCAAAGAAGGCCTACGGATCAAATGGGAGGACGAGGATGGACGAACGAGACGAAGTTGGTCCAAAGAAGGCCTAGGGATCAAATGGGAGGACGACGATGGACGAACGAGACGAACTTGGTCCAAAGAAGCCCAACGGATCAAATGGGAGGACGAAGATGGACGAACGAGACGAACTTGGTCCAAAGAAGGCCTAGGGATCAAATGGGAGGACGAAGATGGACGAACGAGACGAACTTGGTCCAAAGAAGGCCTAGGGATCAAATGGGAGGACGAAGATGGACGAACGAGAGGAACTTGGTCCAAAGAAGGCCAACGGATCAAATGGGAGGACAAAGATGGACGAACGAGACGAACTTGGTCCAAAGAAGGCCTAGGGATCAAATGGGAGGACGAAAAGGGATGAACGAGACGAACTTGGTCCAAAGAAGCCCAACGGATCAAATGGGAGGACGAAGATGGACGAACGAGACGAACTTGGTCCAAAGAAGCCCAACGGATCAAATGGGAGGACGAAGATGGACGAACGAGGCGAACTTGGTCCAAAGAAGGCCTACGGATCAAATGGGAGGACGAAAATGGACGAACGAGGCGAAGTTGGTCCAAAGAAGGCCTAGGGATCAAATGGGAGGACAAAGATGGAGGAACGAGGCGAACTTGGTCCAAAGAAGGCCTACGGATCAAATGGGAGGACGAGGATGGACGAACGAGACGAAGTTGGTCCAAAGAAGGCCTAGGGATCAAATGGGAGGACGACGATGGACGAACGAGACGAACTTGGTCCAAAGAAGCCCAACGGATCAAATGGGAGGACGAAGATGGACGAACGAGACGAACTTGGTCCAAAGAAGGCCTAGGGATCAAATGGGAGGACGAAGATGGACGAACGAGACGAACTTGGTCCAAAGAAGGCCTAGGGATCAAATGGGAGGACGAAGATGGACGAACGAGACGAACTTGGTCCAAAGAAGGCCTACGGATCAAATGGGTGGACGAAGATGGACGAACGAGACGAACTTGGTCCAAAGAAGGCCTAGGGAACAAATGGGAGGACGAAGATGGACGAACGAGACGAACTTGGTGCAAAGAAGCCCAACGGATCAAATGGGAGGACGAAAAGGGATGAACGAGACGAACGTGGTCCAAAGAAGGCCTACGGATCAAATGGGTGGACGAAGATGGACGAACGAGACGATCTTGGTCCAAGGAAGGCCTAGGGATCTAATGGGAGGACGAAGATGGACGAACGAGACGAACTTGGTCCAAAGAAGGCCTACGGATCAAATGGGAGGACGAAGATGGACGAACGAGACGAACTTGGTGCAAAGAAGCCCAACGGATCAAATGGGAGGACGAAAAGGGAGGAACGAGACGAACTTGGTCCAAAGAAGGCCTAGGGATCAAATGGGAGGACGAAGATGGACGAACAAGACGAATTTGGTGCAAAGAAGCCCAACGGATCAAATGGGAGGACGAAAAGGGATGAACGAGACGAACTTGGTCCAAAGAAGGCCTACGGATCAAATGGGTGGACGAAGATGGACGAACGAGACGAACTTGGTCCAAAGAAGGCCTAGGGAACAAATGGGAGGACGAAGATGGACGAACGAGACGAACTCGGTGCAAAGAAGCCCAACGGATCAAATGGGAGGACGAAAAGGGATGAACGAGACGAACTTGGTCCAAAGAAGGCCTACGGATCAAATGGGTGGACGAAGATGGACAAACGAGACGAACTTGGTCCAAGGAAGGCCTAGGGATCAAATGGGAGGACGAAGATGGACGAACGAGACGAACTTGGTCCAAAGAAGGCCTACGGATCAAATGGGAGGACGAAGATGGAGGAACGAGGCGAACTTGGTCCAAAGAAGGCCTACGGATCAAATGGGAGGACGAAAAGGGATGAACGAGACGAACTTGGTCCAAAGAAGCCCAACGGATCAAATGGGAGGACGAAGATGGACGAACGAGACGAACTTGGTCCAAAGAAGCCCAACGGATCAAATGGGAGGACGAAGATGGACGAACGAGGCGAACTTGGTCCAAAGAAGGCCTAGGGATCAAATGGGAGGACGAAAATGGACGAACGAGACGACTTGGTCCAAAGAAGGCCTACGGACCAAATGGGAGGACGAAGATGGAGGAACGAGGCGAACTTGGTCCAAAGAAGGCCTAGGGATCAAATGGGAGGACGAAGATGGACGAACGAGACGAACATGGTCCAAGGAAGGCCTAGGGATCAAATGGGAGGACGAAGATGGACGAACGAGACGAACTTGGTCCAACGAAGGCCTACGGATCAAATGGGAGGACGAAGATGGACGAACGAGACGAACTTGGTGCAAAGAAGCCCAACGGATCAAATGGGAGGACGAAAAGGGATGAACGAGACGAACTTGGTCCAAAGAAGGCCTACGGATCAAATGGGTGGACGAAGATGGACGAACGAGACGAACTTGGTCCAAGGAAGGCCTAGGGATCTAATGGGAGGACGAAGATGGACGAACGAGACGAACTTGGTCCAAAGAAGGCCTACGGATCAAATGGGAGGACGAAGATGGACGAACGAGACGAATTTGGTGCAAAGAAGCCCAACGGATCAAATGGGAGGACGAAAAGGGATGAACGAGACGAACTTGGTCCAAAGAAGGCCTACGGATCAAATGGGTGGACGAAGATGGACGAAAGAGACGAACTTGGTCCAAAGAAGGCCTGGGGAACAAATGGGAGGACGAAGATGGACGAACGAGACGAACTTGGTGCAAAGAAGCCCAACGGATCAAATGGGAGGACGAAAAGGGATGAACGAGACGAACTTGGTCCAAAGAAGGCCTACGGATCAAATGGGTGGACGAAGATGGACGAACGAGACGAACTTGGTCCAAAAAAGGCCTACGGATCAAATGGGAGGACGAAGATGGACGAACGAGACGAACTTGGTCCAAAGAAGCCCAACGGATCAAATGGGAGGACGAAAAGGGATGAACGAGACGAACGTGGTCCAAAGAAGGCCTACGGATCAAATGGGTGGACGAAGATGGACGAACGAGACGATCTTGGTCCAAGGAAGGCCTAGGGATCTAATGGGAGGACGAAGATGGACGAACGAGACGAACTTGGTCCAAAGAAGGCCTACGGATCAAATGGGAGGACGAAGATGGACGAACGAGACGAACTTGGTGCAAAGAAGCCCAACGGATCAAATGGGAGGACGAAAAGGGAGGAACGAGACGAACTTGGTCCAAAGAAGGCCTAGGGATCAAATGGGAGGACGAAGATGGACGAACGAGACGAATTTGGTGCAAAGAAGCCCAACGGATCAAATGGGAGGACGAAAAGGGATGAACGAGACAAACTTGGTCCAAAGAAGGCCTACGGATCAAATGGGTGGACGAAGATGGACAAACGAGACGAACTTGGTCCAAGGAAGGCCTAGGGATCAAATGGGAGGACGAAGATGGACGAACGAGACGAACTTGGTCCAAAGAAGGCCTACGGATCAAATGGGAGGACGAAGATGGAGGAACGAGGCGAACTTGGTCCAAAGAAGGCCTACGGATCAAATGGGAGGACGAAAAGGGATGAACGAGACGAACTTGGTCCAAAGAAGCCCAACGGATCAAATGGGAGGACGAAGATGGACGAACGAGACGAACTTGGTCCAAAGAAGCCCAACGGATCAAATGGGAGGACGAAGATGGACGAACGAGGTGAACTTGGTCCAAAGAAGGCCTAGGGATCAAATGGGAGGACGAAAATGGACGAACGAGACGACTTGGTCCAAAGAAGGCCTACGGACCAAATGGGAGGACGAAGATGGAGGAACGAGGCGAACTTGGTCCAAAGAAGGCCTAGGGATCAAATGGGAGGACGAAGATGGACGAACGAGACGAACTTGGTCCAAGGAAGGCCTAGGGATCAAATGGGAGGACGAAGATGGACGAACGAGACGAACTTGGTCCAACGAAGGCCTACGGATCAAATGGGAGGACGAAGATGGACGAACGAGACGAACTTGGTGCAAAGAAGCCCAACGGATCAAATGGGAGGACGAAAAGGGATGAACGAGACGAACTTGGTCCAAAGAAGGCCTACGGATCAAATGGGTGGACGAAGATGGACGAACGAGACGAACTTGGTCCAAGGAAGGCCTACGGATCAAATGGGAGGACGAAGATGGACGAACGAGACGAACTTGGTCCAAAGAAGGCCTACGGATCAAATGGGAGGACGAAGATGGACGAACGAGACGAACTTGGTCCAAAGAAGCCCAACGGATCAAATGGGAGGACGAAGATGGACGAACGAGGTGAACTTGGTCCAAAGAAGGCCTAGGGATCAAATGGGAGGACGAAAAGGGATGAACGAGACGAACTTGGTCCAAAGAAGCCCAACGGATCAAATGGGAGGACGAAGATGGACGAACGAGACGAACTTGGTGCAAAGAAGCCCAACGGATCAAATGGGAGGACGAAAAGGGATGAACGAGACGAACTTGGTCCAAAGAAGGCCTACGGATCAAATGGGTGGACGAAGATGGACGAACGAGACGAACTTGGTCCAAAAAAGGCCTACGGATCAAATGGGAGGACGAAGATGGACGAACGAGACGAACTTGGTCCAAAGAAGCCCAACGGATCAAATGGGAGGACGAAAAGGGATGAACGAGACGAACGTGGTCCAAAGAAGGCCTACGGATCAAATGGGTGGACGAAGATGGACGAACGAGACGACTTGGTCCAAAGAAGGCCTACGGACCAAATGGGAGGACGAAGATGGAGGAACGAGGCGAACTTGGTCCAAAGAAGGCCTAGGGATCAAATGGGAGGACGAAGATGGACGAACGAGACGAACTTGGTCCAAGGAAGGCCTAGGGATCAAATGGGAGGACGAAGATGGACGAACGAGACGAACTTGGTCCAACGAAGGCCTAGGGATCAAATGGGAGGACGAAGATGGACGAACGAGACGAACTTGGTCCAAAGAAGGCCTACGGATCAAATGGGAGGACGAAGATGGACGAACGAGACGAACTTGGTGCAAAGAAGCCCAACGGATCAAATGGGAGGACGAAAAGGGAGGAACGAGACGAACTTGGTCCAAAGAAGGCCTAGGGATCAAATGGGAGGACGAAGATGGACGAACGAGACGAATTTGGTGCAAAGAAGCCCAACGGATCAAATGGGAGGACGAAAAGGGATGAACGAGACGAACTTGGTCCAAAGAAGGCCTACGGATCAAATGGGTGGACGAAGATGGACGAACGAGACGAACTTGGTCCAAAGAAGGCCTAGGGAACAAATGGGAGGACGAAGATGGACGAACGAGACGAACTTGGTGCAAAGAAGCCCAACGGATCAAATGGGAGGACGAAAAGGGATGAACGAGACGAACTTGGTCCAAAGAAGGCCTACGGATCAAATGGGTGGACGAAGATGGACAAACGAGACGAACTTGGTCCAAGGAAGGCCTAGGGATCAAATGGGAGGACGAAGATGGACGAACGAGACGAACTTGGTCCAAAGAAGGCCTACGGATCAAATGGGAGGACGAAGATGGAGGAACGAGGCGAACTTGGTCCAAAGAAGGCCTACGGATCAAATGGGAGGACGAAAAGGGATGAACGAGACGAACTTGGTCCAAAGAAGCGCAACGGATCAAATGGGAGGACGAAGATGGACGAACGAGACGAACTTGGTCCAAAGAAGCCCAACGGATCAAATGGGAGGACGAAGATGGACGAACGAGGCGAACTTGGTCCAAAGAAGGCCTAGGGATCAAATGGGAGGACGAAAATGGACGAACGAGACGACTTGGTCCAAAGAAGGCCTACGGACCAAATGGGAGGACGAAGATGGAGGAACGAGGCGAACTTGGTCCAAAGAAGGCCTAGGGATCAAATGGGAGGACGAAGATGGACGAACGAGACGAACTTGGTCCAAGGAAGGCCTAGGGATCAAATGGGAGGACGAAGATGGACGAACGAGACGAACTTGGTCCAACGAAGGCCTAGGGATCAAATGGGAGGACGAAGATGGACGAACGAGACGAACTTGGTCCAACGAAGGCCTACGGATCAAATGGGAGGACGAAGATGGACGAACGAGACGAACTTGGTGCAAAGAAGCCCAACGGATCAAATGGGAGGACGAAAAGGGATGAACGAGACGAACTTGGTCCAAAGAAGGCCTACGGATCAAATGGGTGGACGAAGATGGACGAACGAGACGAACTTGGTCCAAGGAAGGCCTAGGGATCTAATGGGAGGACGAAGATGGACGAACGAGACGAACTTGGTCCAAAGAAGGCCTACGGATCAAATGGGAGGACGAAGATGGACGAACGAGACGAATTTGGTGCAAAGAAGCCCAACGGATCAAATGGGAGGACGAAAAGGGATGAACGAGACGAACTTGGTCCAAAGAAGGCCTACGGATCAAATGGGTGGACGAAGATGGACGAAAGAGACGAACTTGGTCCAAAGAAGGCCTGGGGAACAAATGGGAGGACGAAGATGGACGAACGAGACGAACTTGGTGCAAAGAAGCCCAACGGATCAAATGGGAGGACGAAAAGGGATGAACGAGACGAACTTGGTCCAAAGAAGGCCTACGGATCAAATGGGTGGACGAAGATGGACAAACGAGACGAACTTGGTCCAAGGAAGGCCTAGGGATCAAATGGGAGGACGAAGATGGACGAACGAGACGAACTTGGTCCAAAGAAGGCCTACGGATCAAATGGGAGGACGAAGATGGAGGAACGAGGCGAACTTGGTCCAAAGAAGGCCTACGGATCAAATGGGAGGACGAAAAGGGATGAACGAGACGAACTTGGTCCAAAGAAGCCCAACGGATCAAATGGGAGGACGAAGATGGACGAACGAGACGAACTTGGTCCAAAGAAGCCCAACGGATCAAATGGGAGGACGAAGATGGACGAACGAGGCGAACTTGGTCCAAAGAAGGCCTAGGGATCAAATGGGAGGACGAAAATGGACGAACGAGACGACTTGGTCCAAAGAAGGCCTACGGACCAAATGGGAGGACGAAGATGGAGGAACGAGGCGAACTTGGTCCAAAGAAGGCCTAGGGATCAAATGGGAGGACGAAGATGGACGAACGAGACGAACTTGGTCCAAGGAAGGCCTAGGGATCAAATGGGAGGACGAAGATGGACGAACGAGACGAACTTGGTCCAACGAAGGCCTACGGATCAAATGGGAGGACGAAGATGGACGAACGAGACGAACTTGGTGCAAAGAAGCCCAACGGATCAAATGGGAGGACGAAAAGGGATGAACGAGACGAACTTGGTCCAAAGAAGGCCTACGGATCAAATGGGTGGACGAAGATGGACGAACGAGACGAACTTGGTCCAAGGAAAGCCTAGGGATCTAATGGGAGGACGAAGATGGACGAACGAGACGAACTTGGTCCAAAGAAGGCCTACGGATCAAATGGGAGGACGAAGATGGACGAACGAGACGAATTTGGTGCAAAGAAGCCCAACGGATCAAATGGGAGGACGAAAAGGGATGAACGAGACGAACTTGGTCCAAAGAAGGCCTACGGATCAAATGGGTGGACGAAGATGGACGAACGAGACGATCCTGGTCCAAGGAAGGCCTAGGGATCTAATGGGAGGACGAAGATGGACGAACGAGACGAACTTGGTCCAAAGAAGGCCTACGGATCAAATGGGAGGACGAAGATGGACGAACGAGACGAACTTGGTGCAAAGAAGCCCAACGGATCAAATGGGAGGACGAAAAGGGAGGAACGAGACGAACTTGGTCCAAAGAAGGCCTAGGGATCAAATGGGAGGACGAAGATGGACGAACGAGACGAATTTGGTGCAAAGAAGCCCAACGGATCAAATGGGAGGACGAAAAGGGATGAACGAGACGAACTTGGTCCAAAGAAGGCCTACGGATCAAATGGGTGGACGAAGATGGACGAACGAGACGAACTTGGTCCAAAGAAGGCCTAGGGAACAAATGGGAGGACGAAGATGGACGAACGAGACGAACTTGGTGCAAAGAAGCCCAACGGATCAAATGGGAGGACGAAAAGGGATGAACGAGACGAACTTGGTCCAAAGAAGGCCTACGGATCAAATGGGTGGACGAAGATGGACAAACGAGACGAACTTGGTCCAAGGAAGGCCTAGGGATCAAATGGGAGGACGAAGATGGACGAACGAGACGAACTTGGTCCAAAGAAGGCCTACGGATCAAATGGGAGGACGAAGATGGAGGAACGAGGCGAACTTGGTCCAAAGAAGGCCTACGGATCAAATGGGAGGACGAAAAGGGATGAACGAGACGAACTTGGTCCAAAGAAGCGCAACGGATCAAATGGGAGGACGAAGATGGACGAACGAGACGAACTTGGTCCAAAGAAGCCCAACGGATCAAATGGGAGGACGAAGATGGACGAACGAGGCGAACTTGGTCCAAAGAAGGCCTAGGGATCAAATGGGAGGACGAAAATGGACGAACGAGACGACTTGGTCCAAAGAAGGCCTACGGACCAAATGGGAGGACGAAGATGGAGGAACGAGGCGAACTTGGTCCAAAGAAGGCCTAGGGATCAAATGGGAGGACGAAGATGGACGAACGAGACGAACTTGGTCCAAGGAAGGCCTAGGGATCAAATGGGAGGACGAAGATGGACGAACGAGACGAACTTGGTCCAACGAAGGCCTAGGGATCAAATGGGAGGACGAAGATGGACGAACGAGACGAACTTGGTCCAACGAAGGCCTACGGATCAAATGGGAGGACGAAGATGGACGAACGAGACGAACTTGGTGCAAAGAAGCCCAACGGATCAAATGGGAGGACGAAAAGGGATGAACGAGACGAACTTGGTCCAAAGAAGGCCTACGGATCAAATGGGTGGACGAAGATGGACGAACGAGACGAACTTGGTCCAAGGAAGGCCTAGGGATCTAATGGGAGGACGAAGATGGACGAACGAGACGAACTTGGTCCAAAGAAGGCCTACGGATCAAATGGGAGGACGAAGATGGACGAACGAGACGAATTTGGTGCAAAGAAGCCCAACGGATCAAATGGGAGGACGAAAAGGGATGAACGAGACGAACTTGGTCCAAAGAAGGCCTACGGATCAAATGGGTGGACGAAGATGGACGAAAGAGACGAACTTGGTCCAAAGAAGGCCTGGGGAACAAATGGGAGGACGAAGATGGACGAACGAGACGAACTTGGTGCAAAGAAGCCCAACGGATCAAATGGGAGGACGAAAAGGGATGAACGAGACGAACTTGGTCCAAAGAAGGCCTACGGATCAAATGGGTGGACGAAGATGGACAAACGAGACGAACTTGGTCCAAGGAAGGCCTAGGGATCAAATGGGAGGACGAAGATGGACGAACGAGACGAACTTGGTCCAAAGAAGGCCTACGGATCAAATGGGAGGACGAAGATGGAGGAACGAGGCGAACTTGGTCCAAAGAAGGCCTACGGATCAAATGGGAGGACGAAAAGGGATGAACGAGACGAACTTGGTCCAAAGAAGCCCAACGGATCAAATGGGAGGACGAAGATGGACGAACGAGACGAACTTGGTCCAAAGAAGCCCAACGGATCAAATGGGAGGACGAAGATGGACGAACGAGGCGAACTTGGTCCAAAGAAGGCCTAGGGATCAAATGGGAGGACGAAAATGGACGAACGAGACGACTTGGTCCAAAGAAGGCCTACGGACCAAATGGGAGGACGAAGATGGAGGAACGAGGCGAACTTGGTCCAAAGAAGGCCTAGGGATCAAATGGGAGGACGAAGATGGACGAACGAGACGAACTTGGTCCAAGGAAGGCCTAGGGATCAAATGGGAGGACGAAGATGGACGAACGAGACGAACTTGGTCCAACGAAGGCCTACGGATCAAATGGGAGGACGAAGATGGACGAACGAGACGAACTTGGTGCAAAGAAGCCCAACGGATCAAATGGGAGGACGAAAAGGGATGAACGAGACGAACTTGGTCCAAAGAAGGCCTACGGATCAAATGGGTGGACGAAGATGGACGAACGAGACGAACTTGGTCCAAGGAAAGCCTAGGGATCTAATGGGAGGACGAAGATGGACGAACGAGACGAACTTGGTCCAAAGAAGGCCTACGGATCAAATGGGAGGACGAAGATGGACGAACGAGACGAATTTGGTGCAAAGAAGCCCAACGGATCAAATGGGAGGACGAAAAGGGATGAACGAGACGAACTTGGTCCAAAGAAGGCCTACGGATCAAATGGGTGGACGAAGATGGACGAAAGAGACGAACTTGGTCCAAAGAAGGCCTGGGGAACAAATGGGAGGACGAAGATGGACGAACGAGACGAACTTGGTGCAAAGAAGCCCAACGGATCAAATGGGAGGACGAAAAGGGATGAACGAGACGAACTTGGTCCAAAGAAGGCCTACGGATCAAATGGGTGGACGAAGATGGACGAACGAGACGAACTTGGTCCAAAAAAGGCCTACGGATCAAATGGGAGGACGAAGATGGACGAACGAGACGAACTTGGTCCAAAGAAGCCCAACGGATCAAATGGGAGGACGAAAAGGGATGAACGAGACGAACGTGGTCCAAAGAAGGCCTACGGATCAAATGGGTGGACGAAGATGGACGAACAAGACGATCCTGGTCCAAGGAAGGCCTAGGGATCTAATGGGAGGACGAAGATGGACGAACGAGACGAACTTGGTCCAAAGAAGGCCTACGGATCAAATGGGAGGACGAAGATGGACGAACGAGACGAACTTGGTGCAAAGAAGCCCAACGGATCAAATGGGAGGACGAAAAGGGAGGAACGAGACGAACTTGGTCCAAAGAAGGCCTAGGGATCAAATGGGAGGACGAAGATGGACGAACGAGACGAATTTGGTGCAAAGAAGCCCAACGGATCAAATGGGAGGACGAAAAGGGATGAACGAGACGAACTTGGTCCAAAGAAGGCCTACGGATCAAATGGGTGGACGAAGATGGACGAACGAGACGAACTTGGTCCAAAGAAGGCCTAGGGAACAAATGGGAGGACGAAGATGGACGAACGAGACGAACTTGGTGCAAAGAAGCCCAACGGATCAAATGGGAGGACGAAAAGGGATGAACGAGACGAACTTGGTCCAAAGAAGGCCTACGGATCAAATGGGTGGACGAAGATGGACAAACGAGACGAACTTGGTCCAAGGAAGGCCTAGGGATCAAATGGGAGGACGAAGATGGACGAACGAGACGAACTTGGTCCAAAGAAGGCCTACGGATCAAATGGGAGGACGAAGATGGAGGAACGAGGCGAACTTGGTCCAAAGAAGGCCTACGGATCAAATGGGAGGACGAAAAGGGATGAACGAGACGAACTTGGTCCAAAGAAGCGCAACGGATCAAATGGGAGGACGAAGATGGACGAACGAGACGAACTTGGTCCAAAGAAGCCCAACGGATCAAATGGGAGGACGAAGATGGACGAACGAGGCGAACTTGGTCCAAAGAAGGCCTAGGGATCAAATGGGAGGACGAAAATGGACGAACGAGACGACTTGGTCCAAAGAAGGCCTACGGACCAAATGGGAGGACGAAGATGGAGGAACGAGGCGAACTTGGTCCAAAGAAGGCCTAGGGATCAAATGGGAGGACGAAGATGGACGAACGAGACGAACTTGGTCCAAGGAAGGCCTAGGGATCAAATGGGAGGACGAAGATGGACGAACGAGACGAACTTGGTCCAACGAAGGCCTAGGGATCAAATGGGAGGACGAAGATGGACGAACGAGACGAACTTGGTCCAACGAAGGCCTACGGATCAAATGGGAGGACGAAGATGGACGAACGAGACGAACTTGGTGCAAAGAAGCCCAACGGATCAAATGGGAGGACGAAAAGGGATGAACGAGACGAACTTGGTCCAAAGAAGGCCTACGGATCAAATGGGTGGACGAAGATGGACGAACGAGACGAACTTGGTCCAAGGAAGGCCTAGGGATCTAATGGGAGGACGAAGATGGACGAACGAGACGAACTTGGTCCAAAGAAGGCCTACGGATCAAATGGGAGGACGAAGATGGACGAACGAGACGAATTTGGTGCAAAGAAGCCCAACGGATCAAATGGGAGGACGAAAAGGGATGAACGAGACGAACTTGGTCCAAAGAAGGCCTACGGATCAAATGGGTGGACGAAGATGGACGAAAGAGACGAACTTGGTCCAAAGAAGGCCTGGGGAACAAATGGGAGGACGAAGATGGACGAACGAGACGAACTTGGTGCAAAGAAGCCCAACGGATCAAATGGGAGGACGAAAAGGGATGAACGAGACGAACTTGGTCCAAAGAAGGCCTACGGATCAAATGGGTGGACGAAGATGGACAAACGAGACGAACTTGGTCCAAGGAAGGCCTAGGGATCAAATGGGAGGACGAAGATGGACGAACGAGACGAACTTGGTCCAAAGAAGGCCTACGGATCAAATGGGAGGACGAAGATGGAGGAACGAGGCGAACTTGGTCCAAAGAAGGCCTACGGATCAAATGGGAGGACGAAAAGGGATGAACGAGACGAACTTGGTCCAAAGAAGCCCAACGGATCAAATGGGAGGACGAAGATGGACGAACGAGACGAACTTGGTCCAAAGAAGCCCAACGGATCAAATGGGAGGACGAAGATGGACGAACGAGGCGAACTTGGTCCAAAGAAGGCCTGGGGATCAAATGGGAGGACGAAAATGGACGAACGAGACGACTTGGTCCAAAGAAGGCCTACGGACCAAATGGGAGGACGAAGATGGAGGAACGAGGCGAACTTGGTCCAAAGAAGGCCTAGGGATCAAATGGGAGGACGAAGATGGACGAACGAGACGAACTTGGTCCAAGGAAGGCCTAGGGATCAAATGGGAGGACGAAGATGGACGAACGAGACGAACTTGGTCCAACGAAGGCCTAGGGATCAAATGGGAGGACGAAGATGGACGAACGAGACGAACTTGGTCCAACGAAGGCCTACGGATCAAATGGGAGGACGAAGATGGACGAACGAGACGAACTTGGTGCAAAGAAGCCCAACGGATCAAATGGGAGGACGAAAAGGGATGAACGAGACGAACTTGGTCCAAAGAAGGCCTACGGATCAAATGGGTGGACGAAGATGGACGAACGAGACGAACTTGGTCCAAGGAAGGCCTAGGGATCTAATGGGAGGACGAAGATGGACGAACGAGACGAACTTGGTCCAAAGAAGGCCTACGGATCAAATGGGAGGACGAAGATGGACGAACGAGACGAATTTGGTGCAAAGAAGCCCAACGGATCAAATGGGAGGACGAAAAGGGATGAACGAGACGAACTTGGTCCAAAGAAGGCCTACGGATCAAATGGGTGGACGAAGATGGACGAAAGAGACGAACTTGGTCCAAAGAAGGCCTGGGGAACAAATGGGAGGACGAAGATGGACGAACGAGACGAACTTGGTGCAAAGAAGCCCAACGGATCAAATGGGAGGACGAAAAGGGATGAACGAGACGAACTTGGTCCAAAGAAGGCCTACGGATCAAATGGGTGGACGAAGATGGACAAACGAGACGAACTTGGTCCAAGGAAGGCCTAGGGATCAAATGGGAGGACGAAGATGGACGAACGAGACGAACTTGGTCCAAAGAAGGCCTACGGATCAAATGGGAGGACGAAGATGGAGGAACGAGGCGAACTTGGTCCAAAGAAGGCCTACGGATCAAATGGGAGGACGAAAAGGGATGAACGAGACGAACTTGGTCCAAAGAAGCCCAACGGATCAAATGGGAGGACGAAGATGGACGAACGAGACGAACTTGGTCCAAAGAAGCCCAACGGATCAAATGGGAGGACGAAGATGGACGAACGAGGCGATATTGGTCCAAAGAAGGCCTAGGGATCAAATGGGAGGACGAAAATGGACGAACGAGACGACTTGGTCCAAAGAAGGCCTACGGACCAAATGGGAGGACGAAGATGGAGGAACGAGGCGAACTTGGTCCAAAGAAGGCCTAGGGATCAAATGGGAGGACGAAGATGGACGAACGAGACGAACTTGGTCCAAGGAAGGCCTAGGGATCAAATGGGAGGACGAAGATGGACGAACGAGACGAACTTGGTCCAACGAAGGCCTACGGATCAAATGGGAGGACGAAGATGGACGAACGAGACGAACTTGGTGCAAAGAAGCCCAACGGATCAAATGGGAGGACGAAAAGGGATGAACGAGACGAACTTGGTCCAAAGAAGGCCTACGGATCAAATGGGTGGACGAAGATGGACGAACGAGACGAACTTGGTCCAAGGAAAGCCTAGGGATCTAATGGGAGGACGAAGATGGACGAACGAGACGAACTTGGTCCAAAGAAGGCCTACGGATCAAATGGGAGGACGAAGATGGACGAACGAGACGAATTTGGTGCAAAGAAGCCCAACGGATCAAATGGGAGGACGAAAAGGGATGAACGAGACGAACTTGGTCCAAAGAAGGCCTACGGATCAAATGGGTGGACGAAGATGGACGAAAGAGACGAACTTGGTCCAAAGAAGGCCTGGGGAACAAATGGGAGGACGAAGATGGACGAACGAGACGAACTTGGTGCAAAGAAGCCCAACGGATCAAATGGGAGGACGAAAAGGGATGAACGAGACGAACTTGGTCCAAAGAAGGCCTACGGATCAAATGGGTGGACGAAGATGGACGAACGAGACGAACTTGGTCCAAAAAAGGCCTACGGATCAAATGGGAGGACGAAGATGGACGAACGAGACGAACTTGGTCCAAAGAAGGCCTACGGATCAAATGGGAGGACGAAGATGGAGGAACGAGGCGAACTTGGTCCAAAGAAGGCCTACGGATCAAATAGGAGGACGAAGATGGACGAACGAGACGAACTTGGTGCAAAGAAGCCAAACGGATCAAATGGGAGGACGAAAAGGGATGAACAAGACGAACTTGGTCCAAAGAAGGCCTACGGATCAAATGGGTGGACGAAGATGGACGAACGAGACGAACTTGGTCCAAGGAAGGCCTAGGGATCAAATGGGAGGACGAAGATGGACGAACGAGACGAACTTGGTCCAGAGAAGGCCTACGGATCAAATGGGAGGATGAAGATGGAGGAACGAGGCGAACTTGGTCCACAGAAGGCCTACGGATCAAATGGGAGGACAAAGATGGACGAACGAGACGAACTTGGTCCAAAGAAGGCCTAGGGATCAAATGGGAGGACGAAGTGGACGAACGAGAGGAACTTGGTCCAAAGAAGGCCTAGGGAACAAATGGGAGGACGAAGATGGACGAACGAGACGAACTTGGTCCAAAGAAGGCCTAGGGATCAAATGGGAGGACAAAGATGGACGAACGAGACGAACTTGGTCCAAAGAAGGCCTACGGATCAAATGGGAGGACGAAGATGGAGGAACGAGGCGAACTTGGTGCAAAGAAGCCCAACGGATCAAATGGGAGGACGAAAAGGGATGAACGAGACGAACTTGGTCCAAAGAAGGCCTACGGATCAAATGGGTGGACGAAGATGGACGAACGAGACGAACTTGGTCCAAAGAAGGCCTAGGGATCAAATGGGAGGACGAAGATGGACGAACGAGAGGAACTTGGTCCAAAGATGGCCAACGGATCAAATGGGAGGACAAAGATGGACGAACGAGGCGAACTTGGTCCAAAGAAGGCCTAGGGATCAAATGGGAGGACGAAGTTGGACGAACGAGAGGAACTTGGTCCAAAGAAGGCCTAGGGAACAAATGGGAGGACGAAGATGGACGAACGAGACGAACTTGGTGCAAAGAAGCCCAACGGATCAAATGGGAGGACGAAAAGGGATGAACGAGACGAACTTGGTCCAAAGAAGCCCAACGGATCTAATGGGAGGACGAAGATGGACGAACGAGACGAACTTGGTCCAAAGAAGCCCAACGGATCAAATGGGAGGACGAAGATGGACGAACGAGGCGAACTTGGTCCAAAGAAGGCCTACGGATCAAATGGGAGGACGAAAATGGACGAACGAGAAGAAGTTGGTCCAAAGAAGGCCTAGGGATCAAATGGGAGGACAAAGATGGAGGAACGAGGCGAACTTGGTCCAAAGAAGGCCTACGGATCAAATGGGAGGACGAGGATGGACGAACGAGACGAACTTGGTCCAAAGAAGGCCTAGGGATCAAATGGGAGGACGAAGATGGACGAACGAGACGAACTTGGTGCAAAGAAGTCCAACGGATCAAATGGGAGGACGAAAAGGGATGAACGAGACGAACGTGGTCCAAAGAAGGCCTACGAATCAAATGGGTGGACGAAGATGGACGAACGAGACGATCATGGTCCAAGGAAGGCCTAGGGATCTAATGGGAGGACGAAGATGGACGAACGAGACGAACTTTGTCCAAAGAAGGCCTACGGATCAAATGGGAGGACGAAAAGGGATGAACGAGACGAACTTGGTCCAAAGAAGGCCTACGGATCAAATGGGTGGACGAAGATGGACGAACGAGACGAACTTGGTCCAAAGAAGGCCTAGGGAACAAATGGGAGGACGAAGATGGACGAACGAGACGAACTTGGTGCAAAGAAGCCCAACGGATCAAATGGGAGGACGAAAAGGGATGAACGAGACGAACTTGGTCCAAAGAAGGCCTACGGATCAAATGGGTGGACGAAGATGGACGAACGAGACGAACTTGGTCCAAAGAGGGCCTAGGGATCAAATGGGAGGACGAAGATGGACGAACGAGAGGAACTTGGTCCAAAGAAGGCCAACGGATCAAATGGGAGGACAAAGATGGACGAACGAGACGAACTTGGTCCAAAGAAGGCCTAGGGATCAAATGGGAGGACGAAGTTGGACGAACGAGAGGAACTTGGTCCAAAGAAGGCCTAGGGAACAAATGGGAGGACGAAGATGGACGAACGAGACGAACTTGGTGCAAAGAAGCCCAACGGATCAAATGGGGAGGACGAAAAGGGATGAACGAGACGAACTTGGTCCAAAGAAGCCCAACGGATCAAATGGGAGGACGAAGATGGACGAACGAGACGAACTTGGTCCAAAGAAGCCCAACGGATCAAATGGGAGGACGAAGATGGACGAACGAGGCGAACTTGGTCCAAAGAAGGCCTACGGATCAAATGGGAGGACGAAAATGGACGAACGAGGCGAAGTTGGTCCAAAGAAGGCCTAGGGATCAAATGGGAGGACAAAGATGGAGGAACGAGGCGAACTTGGTCCAAAGAAGGCCTACGGATCAAATGGGACGACGAGGATGGACGAACGAGACGAAGTTGGTCCAAAGAAGGCCTAGGGATCAAATGGGAGGACGACGATGGACGAACGAGACGAACTTGGTCCAAAGAAGCCCAACGGATCAAATGGGAGGACGAAGATGGACGAACGAGACGAACTTGGTCCAAAGAAGGCCTAGGGATCAAATGGGAGGACGAAGATGGACGAACGAGACGAACTTGGTCCAAAGAAGGCCTAGGGATCAAATGGGAGGACGAAGATGGACGAACGAGAGGAACTTGGTCCAAAGAAGGCCAACGGATCAAATGGGAGGACAAAGATGGACGAACGAGACGAACTTGGTCCAAAGAAGGCCTAGGGATCAAATGGGAGGACGAAGTTGGACGAACGAGAGGAACTTGGTCCAAAGAAGGCCTAGGGAACAAATGGGAGGACGAAGATGGACGAACGAGACGAACTTGGTGCAAAGAAGCCCAACGGATCAAATGGGAGGACGAAAAGGGATGAACGAGACGAACTTGGTCCAAAGAAGCCCAACGGATCAAATGGGAGGACGAAGATGGACGAACGAGACGAACTTGGTCCAAAGAAGCCCAACGGATCAAATGGGAGGACGAAGATGGACGAACGAGGCGAACTTGGTCCAAAGAAGGCCTACGGATCAAATGGGAGGACGAAAATGGACGAACGAGGCGAAGTTGGTCCAAAGAAGGCCTAGGGATCAAATGGGAGGACAAAGATGGAGGAACGAGGCGAACTTGGTCCAAAGAAGGCCTACGGATCAAATGGGAGGACGAGGATGGACGAACGAGACGAAGTTGGTCCAAAGAAGGCCTACGGATCAAATGGGTGGACGAAGATGGACGAACGAGACGAACTTGGTCCAAAGAGGGCCTAGGGATCAAATGGGAGGACGAAGATGGACGAACGAGAGGAACTTGGTCCAAAGAAGGCCAACGGATCAAATGGGAGGACAAAGATGGACGAACGAGACGAACTTGGTCCAAAGAAGGCCTAGGGATCAAATGGGAGGACGAAGTTGGACGAACGAGAGGAACTTGGTCCAAAGAAGGCCTAGGGAACAAATGGGAGGACGAAGATGGACGAACGAGACGAACTTGGTGCAAAGAAGCCCAACGGATCAAATGGGAGGACGAAAAGGGATGAACGAGACGAACTTGGTCCAAAGAAGCCCAACGGATCAAATGGGAGGACGAAGATGGACGAACGAGACGAACTTGGTCCAAAGAAGCCCAACGGATCAAATGGGAGGACGAAAATGGACGAACGAGGCGAACTTGGTCCAAAGAAGGCCTACGGATCAAATGGGAGGACGAAAATGGACGAACGAGGCGAAGTTGGTCCAAAGAAGGCCTAGGGATCAAATGGGAGGACAAAGATGGAGGAACGAGGCGAACTTGGTCCAAAGAAGGCCTACGGATCAAATGGGAGGACGAGGATGGACGAACGAGACGAAGTTGGTCCAAAGAAGGCCTAGGGATCAAATGGGAGGACGACGATGGACGAACGAGACGAACTTGGTCCAAAGAAGCCCAACGGATCAAAAGGGAGGACGAAGATGGACGAACGAGACGAACTTGGTCCAAAGAAGGCCTAGGGATCAAATGGGAGGACGAAGATGGACGAACGAGACGAACTTGGTCTAAAGAAGGCCTAGGGATCAAATGGGAGGACGAAGATGGACGAACGAGACGAACTTGGTCCAAAGAAAGCCTAGGGATCAAATGGGAGGACGAAGATGGACGAACGAGAGGAACTTGGTCCAAAGAAGGCCAACGGATCAAATGGGAGGACAAAGATGGACGAACGAGACGAACTTGGTCCAAAGAAGGCCTAGGGATCAAATGGAAGGACGAAGTTGGACGAACGAGAGGAACTTGGTCCAAAGAAGGCCTAGGGAACAAATGGGAGGACGAAGATGGACGAACGAGACGAACTTGGTGCAAAGAAGCCCAACGGATCAAATGGGAGGACGAAAAGGGATGAACGAGACGAACTTGGTCCAAAGAAGCCCAACGGATCAAATGGGAGGACGAAGATGGACGAACGAGACGAACTTGGTCCAAAGAAGCCCAACGGATCAAATGGGAGGACGAAGATGGACGAACGAGGCGAACTTGGTCCAAAGAAGGCCTACGGATCAAATGGGAGGACGAAAATGGACGAACGAGGCGAAGTTGGTCCAAAGAAGGCCTAGGGATCAAATGGGAGGACAAAGATGGAGGAACGAGGCGAACTTGGTCCAAAGAAGGCCTACGGATCAAATGGGAGGACGAGGATGGTCGAACGAGACGAAGTTGGTCCAAAGAAGGCCTAGGGATCAAATGGGAGGACGACGATGGACGAACGAGACGAACTTGGTCCAAAGAAGCCCAACGGATCAAATGGGAGGACGAAGATGGACGAACAAGACGAACTTGGTCCAAAGAAGGCCTAGGGATCAAATGGGAGGACGAAGATGGACGAACGAGACGAACTTGGTCCAAAGAAGGCCTAGGGATCAAATGGGAGGACGAAGATGGACGAACGAGACGAACTTGGTCCAAAGAAGCCCTACGGATCAAATGGGTGGACGAAGATGGACGAACGAGACGAACTTGGTCCAAAGAAGGCCTAGGGAACAAATGGGAGGACGAAGATGGACGAACGAGACGAACTTGGTGCAAAGAAGCCCAACGGATCAAATGGGAGGACGAAAAGGGATGAACGAGACGAACGTGGTCCAAAGAAGGCCTACGGATCAAATGGGTGGACGAAGATGGACGAACGAGACGATCTTGGTCCAAGGAAGGCCTAGGGATCTAATGGGAGGACGAAGATGGACGAACGAGACGAACTTGGTCCAAAGAAGGCCTACGGATCAAATGGGTGGACGAAGATGGACGAACGAGACGAACTTGGTCCAAAGAAGGCCTAGGGAACAAATGGGAGGACGAAGATGGACGAACGAGACGAACTTGGTGCAAAGAAGCGCAACGGATCAAATGGGAGGACGAAAAGGGATGAACGAGACGAACTTGGTCCAAAGAAGGCCTACGGATCAAATGGGTGGACGAAGATGGACAAACGAGACGAACTTGGTCCAAGGAAGGCCTAGGGATCAAATGGGAGGACGAAGATGGACGAACGAGACGAACTTGGTCCAACGAAGGCCTACGGATCAAATGGGAGGACGAAGATGGAGGAACGAGGCGAACTTGGTCCAAAGAAGGCCTACGGATCAAATGGGAGGACGAAAAGGGATGAACGAGACGAACTTGGTCCAAAGAAGCCCAACGGATCAAATGGGAGGACGAAGGATGGACGAACGAGACGAACTTGGTCCAAAGAAGCCCAACGGATCAAATGGGAGGACGAAGATGGACGAACGAGGCGAACTTGGTCCAAAGAAGGCCTAGGGTTCAAATGGGAGGACGAAAATGGACGAACGAGACGACTTGGTCCAAAGAAGGCCTACGGACCAAATGGGTGGACGAAGATGGAGGAACGAGGCGAACTTGGTCCAAAGAAGGCCTAGGGATCAAATGGGAGGACGAAGATGGACGAACGAGACGAACTTGGTCCAAGGAAGGCCTAGGGATCAAATGGGAGGACGAAGATGGACGAACGAGACGAATTTGGTCCAACGAAGGCCTACGGATCAAATGGGAGGACGAAGATGGACGAACGAGACGAACTTGGTGCAAAGAAGCCCAACGGATCAAATGGGAGGACGAAAAGGGATGAACGAGACGAACTTGGTCCAAAGAAGGCCTACGGATCAAATGGGTGGACGAAGATGGACGAACGAGACGAACTTGGTCCAAGGAAGGCCTAGGGATCTAATGGGAGGACGAAGATGGACGAACGAGACGAACTTGGTCCAAAGAAGGCCTACGGATCAAATGGGAGGACGAAGATGGACGAACGAGACGAATTTGGTGCAAAGAAGCCCAACGGATCAAATGGGAGGACGAAAAGGGATGAACGAGACGAACTTGGTCCAAAGAAGGCCTACGGATCAAATGGGTGGACGAAGATGGACGAAAGAGACGAACTTGGTCCAAAGAAGGCCTGGGGAACAAATGGGAGGACGAAGATGGACGAACGAGACGAACTTGGTGCAAAGAAGCCCAACGGATCAAATGGGAGGACGAAAAGGGATGAACGAGACGAACTTGGTCCAAAGAAGGCCTACGGATCAAATGGGTGGACGAAGATGGACGAACGAGACGAACTTGGTCCAAAAAAGGCCTACGGATCAAATGGGAGGACGAAGATGGAGGAACGAGGCGAACTTGGTCCAAAGAAGGCCTACGGATCAAATAGGAGGACGAAGATGGACGAACGAGACGAACTTGGTGCAAAGAAGCCAAACGGATCAAATGGGAGGACGAAAAGGGATGAACGAGACGAACTTGGTCCAAAGAAGGCCTACGGATCAAATGGGTGGACGAAGATGGACGAACGAGACGAACTTGGTCCAAGGAAGGCCTAGGGATCAAATGGGAGGACGAAGATGGACGAACGAGACGAACTTGGTCCAGAGAAGGCCTACGGATCAAATGGGAGGATGAAGATGGAGGAACGAGGCGAACTTGGTCCACAGAAGGCCTACGGATCAAATGGGAGGACGAAGATGGACGAACGAGACGAACTTGGTCCAAAGAAGGCCTAGGGATCAAATGGGAGGACGAAGATGGACGAACGAGAGGAACTTGGTCCAAAGAAGGCCTAGGGAACAAATGGGAGGACGAAGATGGACGAACGAGACGAACTTGGTCCAAAGAAGGCCTAGGGATCAAATGGGAGGACAAAGATGGACGAACGAGACGAACTTGGTCCAAAGAAGGCCTACGGATCAAATGGGAGGACGAAGATGGAGGAACGAGGCGAACTTGGTGCAAAGAAGCCCAACGGATCAAATGGGAGGACGAAAAGGGATGAACGAGACGAACTTGGTCCAAAGAAGGCCTACGGATCAAATGGGTGGACGAAGATGGACGAACGAGACGAACTTGGTCCAAAGAAGGCCTAGGGATCAAATGGGAGGACGAAGATGGACGAACGAGAGGAACTTGGTCCAAAGATGGCCAACGGATCAAATGGGAGGACGAAGATGGACGAACGAGACGAACTTGGTCCAAGGAAGGCCTAGGGATCAAATGGGAGGACGAAGATGGACGAACGAGACGAATTTGGTCCAACGAAGGCCTACGGATCAAATGGGAGGACGAAGATGGACGAACGAGACGAACTTGGTGCAAAGAAGCCCAACGGATCAAATGGGAGGACGAAAAGGGATGAACGAGACGAACTTGGTCCAAAGAAGGCCTACGGATCAAATGGGTGGACGAAGATGGACGAACGAGACGAACTTGGTCCAAGGAAGGCCTAGGGATCTAATGGGAGGACGAAGATGGACGAACGAGACGAACTTGGTCCAAAGAAGGCCTACGGATCAAATGGGAGGACGAAGATGGACGAACGAGACGAATTTGGTGCAAAGAAGCCCAACGGATCAAATGGGAGGACGAAAAGGGATGAACGAGACGAACTTGGTCCAAAGAAGGCCTACGGATCAAATGGGTGGACGAAGATGGACGAAAGAGACGAACTTGGTCCAAAGAAGGCCTGGGGAACAAATGGGAGGACGAAGATGGACGAACGAGACGAACTTGGTGCAAAGAAGCCCAACGGATCAAATGGGAGGACGAAAAGGGATGAACGAGACGAACTTGGTCCAAAGAAGGCCTACGGATCAAATGGGTGGACGAAGATGGACGAACGAGACGAACTTGGTCCAAAAAAGGCCTACGGATCAAATGGGAGGACGAAGATGGACGAACGAGACGAACTTGGTCCAAAGAAGGCCTACGGATCAAATGGGAGGACGAAGATGGAGGAACGAGGCGAACTTGGTCCAAAGAAGGCCTACGGATCAAATAGGAGGACGAAGATGGACAAACGAGACGAACTTGGTGCAAAGAAGCCAAACGGATCAAATGGGAGGACGAAAAGGGATGAACGAGACGAACTTGGTCCAAAGAAGGCCTACGGATCAAATGGGTGGACGAAGATGGACGAACGAGACGAACTTGGTCCAAGGAAGGCCTAGGGATCAAATGGGAGGACGAAGATGGACGAACGAGACGAACTTGGTCCAGAGAAGGCCTATGGATCAAATGGGAGGATGAAGATGGAGGAACGAGGCGAACTTGGTCCACAGAAGGCCTACGGATCAAATGGGAGGACAAAGATGGACGAACGAGACGAACTTGGTCCAAAGAAGGCCTAGGGATCAAATGGGAGGACGAAGATGGACGAACGAGAGGAACTTGGTCCAAAGAAGGCCTAGGGAACAAATGGGAGGACGAAGATGGACGAACGAGACGAACTTGGTCCAAAGAAGGCCTAGGGATCAAATGGGAGGACAAAGATGGACGAACGAGACGAACTTGGTCCAAAGAAGGCCTACGGATCAAATGGGAGGACGAAGATGGAGGAACGAGGCGAACTTGGTGCAAAGAAGCCCAACGGATCAAATGGGAGGACGAAAAGGGATGAACGAGACGAACTTGGTCCAAAGAAGGCCTACGGATCAAATGGGTGGACGAAGATGGACGAACGAGACGAACTTGGTCCAAAGAAGGCCTAGGGATCAAATGGGAGGACGAAGATGGACGAACGAGAGGAACTTGGTCCAACGATGGCCAACGGATCAAATGGGAGGACAAAGATGGACGAACGAGACGAACTGGGTCCAAAGAAGGCCTAGGGATCAAATGGGAGGACGAAGTTGGACGAACGAGAGGAACTTGGTCCAAAGAAGGCCTAGGGAACAAATGGGAGGACGAAGATGGACGAACGAGACGAACTTGGTGCAAAGAAGCCCAACGGATCAAATGGGAGGACGAAAGGGATGAACGAGACGAACGTGGTCCAAAGAAGGCCTACGGATCAAATGGGTGGACGAAGATGGACGAACGAGACGATCTTGGTCCAAGGAAGGCCTAGGGATCTAATGGGAGGACGAAGATGGACGAACGAGACGAACTTGGTCCAAAGAAGGCCTACGGATCAAATGGGTGGACGAAGATGGACGAACGAGACGAACTTGGTCCAAAGAAGGCCTAGGGAACAAATGGGAGGACGAAGATGGACGAACGAGACGAACTTGGTGCAAAGAAGCCCAACGGATCAAATGGGAGGACGAAAAGGGATGAACGAGACGAACTTGGTCCAAAGAAGGCCTACGGATCAAATGGGTGGACGAAGATGGACAAACGAGACGAACTTGGTCCAAGGAAGGCCTAGGGATCTAATGGGAGGACGAAGATGGACGAACGAGACGAACTTGGTCCAAAGAAGGCCTACGGATCAAATGGGAGGACGAAGATGGACGAACGAGACGAATTTGGTGCAAAGAAGCCCAACGGATCAAATGGGAGGACGAAAAGGGAGGAACGAGACGAACTTGGTCCAAAGAAGGCCTACGGATCAAATGGGTGGACGAAGATGGACGAAAGAGACGAACTTGGTCCAAAGAAGGCCTGGGGAACAAATGGGAGGACGAAGATGGACGAACGAGACGAACTTGGTGCAAAGAAGCCCAACGGATCAAATGGGAGGACGAAAAGGGATGAACGAGACGAACTTGGTCCAAAGAAGGCCTACGGATCAAATGGGTGGACGAAGATGGACGAACGAGACGAACTTGGTCCAAAAAAGGCCTACGGATCAAATGGGAGGACGAAGATGGAGGAACGAGGCGAACTTGGTCCAAAGAAGGCCTACGGATCAAATAGGAGGACGAAGATGGACGAACGAGACGAACTTGGTGCAAAGAAGCCAAACGGATCAAATGGGAGGACGAAAAGGGATGAACGAGACGAACTTGGTCCAAAGAAGGCCTACGGATCAAATGGGTGGACGAAGATGGACGAACGAGACGAACTTGGTCCAAGGAAGGCCTAGGGATCAAATGGGAGGACGAAGATGGACGAACGAGACGAACTTGGTCCAGAGAAGGCCTACGGATCAAATGGGAGGATGAAGATGGAGGAACGAGGCGAACTTGGTCCACAGAAGGCCTACGGATCAAATGGGAGGACAAAGATGGACGAACGAGACGAACTTGGTCCAAAGAAGGCCTAGGGATCAAATGGGAGGACGAAGATGGACGAACGAGAGGAACTTGGTCCAAAGAAGGCCTAGGGAACAAATGGGAGGACGAAGATGGACGAACGAGACGAACTTGGTCCAAAGAAGGCCTAGGGATCAAATGGGAGGACAAAGATGGACGAACGAGACGAACTTGGTCCAAAGAAGGCCTACGGATCAAATGGGAGGACGAAGATGGAGGAACGAGGCGAACTTGGTGCAAAGAAGCCCAACGGATCAAATGGGAGGACGAAAAGGGATGAACGAGACGAACTTGGTCCAAAGAAGGCCTACGGATCAAATGGGTGGACGAAGATGGACGAACGAGACGAACTTGGTCCAAAGAAGGCCTAGGGATCAAATGGGAGGACGAAGATGGACGAACGAGAGGAACTTGGTCCAAAGATGGCCAACGGATCAAATGGGAGGACGAAGATGGACGAACGAGACGAACTTGGTCCAAGGAAGGCCTAGGGATCAAATGGGAGGACGAAGATGGACGAACGAGTCGAATTTGGTCCAACGAAGGCCTACGGATCAAATGGGAGGACGAAGATGGACGAACGAGACGAACTTGGTGCAAAGAAGCCCAACGGATCAAATGGGAGGACGAAAAGGGATGAACGAGACGAACTTGGTCCAAAGAAGGCCTACGGATCAAATGGGTGGACGAAGATGGACGAACGAGACGAACTTGGTCCAAGGAAGGCCTAGGGATCTAATGGGAGGACGAAGATGGACGAACGAGACGAACTTGGTCCAAAGAAGGCCTACGGATCAAATGGGAGGACGAAGATGGACGAACGAGACGAATTTGGTGCAAAGAAGCCCAACGGATCAAATGGGAGGACGAAAAGGGATGAACGAGACGAACTTGGTCCAAAGAAGGCCTACGGATCAAATGGGTGGACGAAGATGGACGAAAGAGACGAACTTGGTCCAAAGAAGGCCTGGGGAACAAATGGGAGGACGAAGATGGACGAACGAGACGAACTTGGTGCAAAGAAGCCCAACGGATCAAATGGGAGGACGAAAAGGGATGAACGAGACGAACTTGGTCCAAAGAAGGCCTACGGATCAAATGGGTGGACGAAGATGGACGAACGAGACGAACTTGGTCCAAAAAAGGCCTACGGATCAAATGGGAGGACGAAGATGGACGAACGAGACGAACTTGGTCCAAAGAAGGCCTACGGATCAAATGGGAGGACGAAGATGGAGGAACGAGGCGAACTTGGTCCAAAGAAGGCCTACGGATCAAATAGGAGGACGAAGATGGACGAACGAGACGAACTTGGTGCAAAGAAGCCAAACGGATCAAATGGGAGGACGAAAAGGGATGAACGAGACGAACTTGGTCCAAAGAAGGCCTACGGATCAAATGGGTGGACGAAGATGGACGAACGAGACGAACTTGGTCCAAGGAAGGCCTAGGGATCAAATGGGAGGACGAAGAAGGACGAACGAGACGAACTTGGTCCAGAGAAGGCCTACGGATCAAATGGGAGGATGAAGATGGAGGAACGAGGCGAACTTGGTCCACAGAAGGCCTACGGATCAAATGGGAGGACAAAGATGGACGAACGAGACGAACTTGGTCCAAAGAAGGCCTAGGGATCAAATGGGAGGACGAAGATGGACGAACGAGAGGAACTTGGTCCAAAGAAGGCCTAGGGAACAAATGGGAGGACGAAGATGGACGAACGAGACGAACTTGGTCCAAAGAAGGCCTAGGGATCAAATGGGAGGACAAAGATGGACGAACGAGACGAACTTGGTCCAAAGAAGGCCTACGGATCAAATGGGAGGACGAAGATGGAGGAACGAGGCGAACTTGGTGCAAAGAAGCCCAACGGATCAAATGGGAGGACGAAAAGGGATGAACGAGACGAACTTGGTCCAAAGAAGGCCTACGGATCAAATGGGTGGACGAAGATGGACGAACGAGACGAACTTGGTCCAAAGAAGGCCTAGGGATCAAATGGGAGGACGAAGATGGACGAACGAGAGGAACTTGGTCCAAAGATGGCCAACGGATCAAATGGGAGGACGAAGATGGACGAACGAGACGAACTTGGTCCAAGGAAGGCCTAGGGATCAAATGGGAGGACGAAGATGGACGAACGAGACGAATTTGGTCCAACGAAGGCCTACGGATCAAATGGGAGGACGAAGATGGACGAACGAGACGAACTTGGTGCAAAGAAGCCCAACGGATCAAATGGGAGGACGAAAAGGGATGAACGAGACGAACTTGGTCCAAAGAAGGCCTACGGATCAAATGGGTGGACGAAGATGGACGAAAGAGACGAACTTGGTCCAAAGAAGGCCTGGGGAACAAATGGGAGGACGAAGATGGACGAACGAGACGAACTTGGTGCAAAGAAGCCCAACGGATCAAATGGGAGGACGAAAAGGGATGAACGAGACGAACTTGGTCCAAAGAAGGCCTACGGATCAAATGGGTGGACGAAGATGGACGAACGAGACGAACTTGGTCCAAAAAAGGCCTACGGATCAAATGGGAGGACGAAGATGGACGAACGAGACGAACTTGGTCCAAAGAAGGCCTACGGATCAAATGGGAGGACGAAGATGGAGGAACGAGGCGAACTTGGTCCAAAGAAGGCCTACGGATCAAATAGGAGGACGAAGATGGACGAACGAGACGAACTTGGTGCAAAGAAGCCAAACGGATCAAATGGGAGGACGAAAAGGGATGAACGAGACGAACTTGGTCCAAAGAAGGCCTACGGATCAAATGGGTGGACGAAGATGGACGAACGAGACGAACTTGGTCCAAGGAAGGCCTAGGGATCAAATGGGAGGACGAAGATGGACGAACGAGACGAACTTGGTCCAGAGAAGGCCTATGGATCAAATGGGAGGATGAAGATGGAGGAACGAGGCGAACTTAGTCCACAGAAGGCCTACGGATCAAATGGGAGGACAAAGATGGACGAACGAGACGAACTTGGTCCAAAGAAGGCCTAGGGATCAAATGGGAGGACGAAGATGGACGAACGAGAGGAACTTGGTCCAAAGAAGGCCTAGGGAACAAATGGGAGGACGAAGATGGACGAACGAGACGAACTGGGTCCAAAGAAGGCCTAGGGATCAAATGGGAGGACGAAGTTGGACGAACGAGGGGAACTTGGTCCAAAGAAGGCCTAGGGAACAAATGGGAGGACGAAGATGGACGAACGAGACGAACTTGGTGCAAAGAAGCCCAACGGATCAAATGGGAGGACGAAAGGGATGAACGAGACGAACGTGGTCCAAAGAAGGCCTACGGATCAAATGGGTGGACGAAGATGGACGAACGAGACGATCTTGGTCCAAGGAAGGCCTAGGGATCTAATGGGAGGACGAAGATGGACGAACGAGACGAACTTGGTCCAAAGAAGGCCTACGGATCAAATGGGTGGACGAAGATGGACGAACGAGACGAACTTGGTCCAAAGAAGGCCTAGGGAACAAATGGGAGGACGAAGATGGACGAACGAGACGAACTTGGTGCAAAGAAGCCCAACGGATCAAATGGGAGGACGAAAAGGGATGAACGAGAAGAACTTGGTCCAAAGAAGGCCTACGGATCAAATGGGTGGACGAAGATGGACAAACGAGACGAACTTGGTCCAAGGAAGGCCTAGGGATCAAATGGGAGGACGAAGATGGACGAACGAGACGAACTTGGTCCAAAGAAGGCCTACGGATCAAATGGGAGGACGAAGATGGAGGAACGAGGCGAACTTGGTCCAAAGAAGGCCTACGGATCAAATGGGAGGACGAAAAGGGATGAACGAGACGAACTTGGTCCAAAGAAGCCCAACGGATCAAATGGGAGGACGAAGATGGACGAACGAGACGAACTTGGTCCAAAGAAGCCCAACGGATCAAATGGGAGGACGAAGATGGACGAATGAGGCGAACTTGGTCCAAAGAAGGCCTAGGGATCAAATGGGAGGACGAAAATAAACGAACGAGACGACTTGGTCCAAAGAAGGCCTACGGACCAAATGGGTGGACGAAGATGGAGGAACGAGGCGAACTTGGTCCAAAGAAGGCCTAGGGATCAAATGGGAGGACGAAGATGGACGAACGAGACTAACTTGGTCCAAGGAAGGCCTAGGGATCAAATGGGAGGACGAAGATGGACGAACGAGACGAATTTGGTCCAACGAAGGCCTACGGATCAAATGGGAGGACGAAGATGGACGAACGAGACGAACTTGGTGCAAAGAAGCCCAACGGATCAAATGGGAGGACGAAAAGGGATGAACGAGACGAACTTGGTCCAAAGAAGGCCTACGGATCAAATGGGTGGACGAAGATGGACGAACGAGACGAACTTGGTCCAAGGAAGGCCTAGGGATCTAATGGGAGGACGAAGATGGACGAACGAGACGAACTTGGTCCAAAGAAGGCCTACGGATCAAATGGGAGGACGAAGATGGACGAACGAGACGAATTTGGTGCAAAGAAGCCCAACGGATCAAATGGGAGGACGAAAAGGGATGAACGAGACGAACTTGGTCCAAAGAAGGCCTACGGATCAAATGGGTGGACGAAGATGGACGAAAGAGACGAACTTGGTCCAAAGAAGGCCTGGGGAACAAATGGGAGGACGAAGATGGACGAACGAGACGAACTTGGTGCAAAGAAGCCCAACGGATCAAATGGGAGGACGAAAAGGGATGAACGAGACGAACTTGGTCCAAAGAAGGCCTACGGATCAAATGGGTGGACGAAGATGGACGAACGAGACGAACTTGGTCCAAAAAAGGCCTACGGATCAAATGGGAGGACGAAGATGGACGAACGAGACGAACTTGGTCCAAAGAAGGCCTACGGATCAAATGGGAGGACGAAGATGGAGGAACGAGGCGAACTTGGTCCAAAGAAGGCCTACGGATCAAATAGGGGGACGAAGATGGACGAACGAGACGAACTTGGTGCAAAGAAGCCAAACGGATCAAATGGGAGGACGAAAAGGGATGAACGAGACGAACTTGGTCCAAAGAAGGCCTACGGATCAAATGGGTGGACGAAGATGGACGAACGAGACGAACTTGGTCCAAGGAAGGCCTAGGGATCAAATGGGAGGACGAAGATGGACGAACGAGACGAACTTGGTCCAGAGAAGGCCTACGGATCAAATGGGAGGATGAAGATGGAGGAACGAGTTGAACTTGGTCCACAGAAGGCCTACGGATCAAATGGGAGGACAAAGATGGACGAACGAGACGAACTTGGTCCAAAGAAGGCCTAGGGATCAAATGGGAGGACGAAGATGGACGAACGAGAGGAACTTGGTCCAAAGAAGGCCTAGGGAACAAATGGGAGGACGAAGATGGACGAACGAGACGAACTTGGTCCAAAGAAGGCCTAGGGATCAAATGGGAGGACAAAGATGGACGAACGAGATGAACTTGGTCCAAAGAAGGCCTACGGATCAAATGGGAGGACGAAGATGGAGGAACGAGGCGAACTTGGTGCAAAGAAGCCCAACGGATCAAATGGGAGGACGAAAAGGGATGAACGAGACGAACTTGGTCCAAAGAAGGCCTACGGATCAAATGGGTGGACGAAGATGGACGAACGAGACGAACTTGGTCCAAAGAAGGCCTAGGGATCAAATGGGAGGACGAAGATGGACGAACGAGAGGAACTTGGTCCAAAGATGGCCAACGGATCAAATGGGAGGACAAAGATGGACGAACGAGACGAACTGGGTCCAAAGAAGGCCTAGGGATCAAATGGGAGGACGAAGTTGGACGAACGAGAGCAACTTGGTCCAAAGAAGGCCTAGGGAACAAATGGGAGGACGAAGATGGACGAACGAGACGAACTTGGTGCAAAGAAGCCCAACGGATCAAATGGGAGGACGAAAAGGGATGAACGAGACGAACTTGGTCCAAAGAAGCCCAACGGATCAAATGGGAGGACGAAGATGGACGAACGAGACGAACTTGGTCCAAAGAAGCCCAACGGATCAAATGGGAGGACGAAGATGGACGAACGAGGCGAACTTGGTCCAAAGAAGGCCTACGGATCAAATGGGAGGACGAAAATGGACGAACGAGAAGAAGTTGGTCCAAAGAAGGCCTAGGGATCAAATGGGAGGACAAAGATGGAGGAACGAGGCGAACTTGGTCCAAAGAAGGCCTACGGATCAAATGGGAGGACGAGGATGGACGAACGAGACGAAGTTGGTCCAAAGAAGGCCTAGGGATCAAATGGGAGGACGAAGATGGACGAACGAGACGAACTTGGTCCAAAGAAGCCCAACGGATCAAATGGGAGGACGAAGATGGACGAACGAGACGAACTTGGTCCAAAGAAGGCCAAGGGATCAAATGGGAGGACGAAGATGGACGAACGAGACGAACTTGGTCCAAAGAAGGCCTAGGGATCAAATGGGAGGACGAAGATGGACGAACGAGACGAACTTGGTCCAAAGAAGGCCTCTCCAAAGAAGGCCTAGGGATCAAATGGGAGGACGAAGATGGACGAACGAGACGAACTTGGTCCAAAGAAGGCCTACGGATCAAATGGGTGGACGAAGATGGACGAACGAGACGAACTTGGTCCAAAGAAGGCCTAGGGAACAAATGGGAGGACGAAGATGGACGAACGAGACGAACTTGGTGCAAAGAAGCCCAACGGATCAAATGGGAGGACGAAAAGGGATGAACGAGACGAACGTGGTCCAAAGAAGGCCTACGGATCAAATGGGTGGACGAAGATGGACGAACGAGACGATCTTGGTCCAAGGAAGGCCTAGGGATCTAATGGGAGGACGAAGATGGACGAACGAGACGAACTTGGTCCAAAGAAAGCCTACGGATCAAATGGGAGGACGAAAAGGGATGAACGAGACGAACTTGGTCCAAAGAAGGCCTACGGATCAAATGGGAGGATGAAGATGGAGGAACGAGTTGAACTTGGTCCACAGAAGGCCTACGGATCAAATGGGAGGACAAAGATGGACGAACGAGACGAACTTGGTCCAAAGAAGGCCTAGGGATCAAAAGGGAGGACGAAGATGGACGAACGAGAGGAACTTGGTCCAAAGAAGGCCTAGGGAACAAATGGGAGGACGAAGATGGACGAACGAGACGAACTTGGTCCAAAGAAGGCCTAGGGATCAAATGGGAGGACAAAGATGGACGAACGAGACGAACTTGGTCCAAAGAAGGCCTACGGATCAAATGGGAGGACGAAGATGGAGGAACGAGGCGAACTTGGTGCAAAGAAGCCCAACGGATCAAATGGGAGGACGAAAAGGGATGAACGAGACGAACTTGGTCCAAAGAAGGCCTACGGATCAAATGGGTGGACGAAGATGGACGAACGAGACGAACTTGGTCCAAAGAAGGCCTAGGGATCAAATGGGAGGACGAAGATGGACGAACGAGAGGAACTTGGTCCAAAGATGGCCAACGGATCAAATGGGAGGACAAAGATGGACGAACGAGACGAACTGGGTCCAAAGAAGGCCTAGGGATCAAATGGGAGGACGAAGTTGGACGAACGAGAGCAACTTGGTCCAAAGAAGGCCTAGGGAACAAATGGGAGGACGAAGATGGACGAACGAGACGAACTTGGTGCAAAGAAGCCCAACGGATCAAATGGGAGGACGAAAAGGGATGAACGAGACGAACTTGGTCCAAAGAAGCCCAACGGATCAAATGGGAGGACGAAGATGGACGAACGAGACGAACTTGGTCCAAAGAAGCCCAACGGATCAAATGGGAGGACGAAGATGGACGAACGAGGCGAACTTGGTCCAAAGAAGGCCTACGGATCAAATGGGAGGACGAAAATGGACGAACGAGAAGAAATTGGTCCAAAGAAGGCCTAGGGATCAAATGGGAGGACAAAGATGGAGGAACGAGGCGAACTTGGTCCAAAGAAGGCCTACGGATCAAATGGGAGGACGAGGATGGACGAACGAGACGAAGTTGGTCCAAAGAAGGCCTAGGGATCAAATGGGAGGACGAAGATGGACGAACGAGACGAACTTGGTCCAAAGAAGCCCAACGGATCAAATGGGAGGACGAAGATGGACGAACGAGACGAACTTGGTCCAAAGAAGGCCAAGGGATCAAATGGGAGGACGAAGATGGACGAACGAGACGAACTTGGTCCAAAGAAGGCCTAGGGATCAAATGGGAGGACGAAGATGGACGAACGAGACGAACTTGGTCCAAAGAAGGCCTCTCCAAAGAAGGCCTAGGGATCAAATGGGAGGACGAAGATGGACGAACGAGACGAACTTGGTCCAAAGAAGGCCTACGGATCAAATGGGTGGACGAAGATGGACGAACGAGACGAACTTGGTCCAAAGAAGGCCTAGGGAACAAATGGGAGGACGAAGATGGACGAACGAGACGAACTTGGTGCAAAGAAGCCCAACGGATCAAATGGGAGGACGAAAAGGGATGAACGAGACGAACGTGGTCCAAAGAAGGCCTACGGATCAAATGGGTGGACGAAGATGGACGAACGAGACGATCTTGGTCCAAGGAAGGCCTAGGGATCTAATGGGAGGACGAAGATGGACGAACGAGACGAACTTGGTCCAAAGAAAGCCTACGGATCAAATGGGAGGACGAAAAGGGATGAACGAGACGAACTTGGTCCAAAGAAGGCCTACGGATCAAATGGGAGGACGAAGATGGACGAACGAGACGAACTTGGTGCAAAGAAGCCCAACGGATCAAATGGGAGGACGAAGATGGACGAACGAGACGAACTTGGTCCAAAGAAGGCCTAGGGATCAAATGGGAGGACGAAGATGGACGAACGAGACGAACTTGGTCCAAAGAAGGCCTCTCCAAAGAAGGCCTAGGGATCAAATGGGAGGACGAAAATGGACGAACGAGAAGAAGTTGGTCCAAAGAAGGCCTAGGGATCAAATGGGAGGACAAAGATGGAGGAACGAGGCGAACTTGGTCCAAAGAAGGCCTACGGATCAAATGGGAGGACGAGGATGGACGAACGAGACGAAGTTGGTCCAAAGAAGGCCTAGGGATCAAATGGGAGGACGAGGATGGACGAACGAGACGAACTTGGTCCAAAGAAGCCCTAGGGAACAAATGGGAGGACGAAGATGGACGAACGAGACGAACTTGGTGCAAAGAAGCCCAACGGATCAAATGGGAGGACGAAAAGGGATGAACGAGACGAACGTGGTCCAAAGAAGGCCTACGGATCAAATGGGTGGACGAAGATGGACGAACGAGACGATCTTGGTCCAAGGAAGGCCTAGGGATCTAATGGGAGGACGAAGATGGACGAACGAGACGAACTTGGTCCAAAGAAAGCCTACGGATCAAATGGGAGGACGAAAAGGGATGAACGAGACGAACTTGGTCCAAAGAAGGCCTACGGATCAAATGGGAGGACGAAGATGGACGAACGAGACGAACTTGGTGCAAAGAAGCCCAACGGATCAAATGGGAGGACGAAAAGGGATGAACGAGACGAACTTGGTCCAAAGAAGGCCTACGGATCAAATGGGTGGACGAAGATGGACAAACGAGACGAACTTGGTCCAAGAAAGGCCTAGGGATCAAATGGGAGGACGAAGATGGACGAACGAGACGAACTTGGTCCAAAGAAGGCCTACGGATCAAATGGGAGTACGAAGATGGAGGAACGAGGCGAACTTGGTCCAAAGAAGGCCTACGGATCAAATGGGAGGACGAAGAGGGATGAACGAGACGAACTTGGTCCAAAGAAGCCCAACGGATCAAATGGGAGGACGAAGATGGACGAACCAGACGAACTTGGTCCAAAGAAGCCCAACGGATCAAATGGGAGGACGAAGATGGACGAACGAGGCGAACCTGGTCCAAAGAAGGCTTAGGGATCAAATGGGAGGACGAAAATGGACGAACGAGACGACTTGGTCCAAAGAAGGCCTACGGACCAAATGGGAGGACGAAGATGGAGGAACGAGGCGAACTTGGTCCAAAGAAGGCCTAGGGATCAAATGGGAGGACGAAGATGGACGAACGAGACGAACTTGGTCCAGAGAAGGCCTACGGATCAAATGGGAGGACGAAGATGGACGAACGAGACGAACTTGGTCCAAGGAAGGCCTAGGGATCAAATGGGAGGACGAAGATGGAAAAACGAGACGAACTTGGTCCAACGAAGGCCTACGGATCAAATGGGAGGACGAAGATGGACGAACGAGACGAACTTGGTGCAAAGAAGCCCAACGGATCAAATGGGAGGACGAAAACGGATGAACGAGACGAACTTGGTCCAAAGAAGGCCTACGGATCAAATGGGTGGACGAAGATGGACGAACGAGACGAACTTGGTCCAAGGAAGGCCTAGGGATCAAATGGGAGGACGAAGATGGACGAACGAGACGAACTTGGTCCAGAGAAGGCCTACGGATCAAATGGGAGGACGAAGATGGACGAACGAGACGAACTTGGTGCAAAGAAGCCCAACGGATCAAATGGGAGGACGAAAAGGGATGAACGAGACGAACGTGGTCCAAAGAAGGCCTACGGATCAAATGGGTGGACGAAGATGGACGAACGAGACGATCTTGGTCCAAGGAAGGCCTAGGGATCAAATGGGAGGACGAAGATGGACGAACGAGACGAACTTGGTCCAAAGAAGGCCTACGGATCAAATGGGAGGAAGAAGATGGACGAACGAGACGAATTTGGTGCAAAGAAGCCCAACGGATCAAATGGGAGGACGAAAAGGGATGAACGAGACGAACTTGGTCCAAAGAAGGCCTACGGATCAAATGGGTGGACGAAGATGGACGAAAGAGACGAACTTGGTCCAAAGAAGGCCTGGGGAACAAATGGGAGGACGAAGATGGACGAACGAGACGAACTTGGTGCAAAGAAGCCCAACGGATCAAATGGGAGGACGAAAAGGGATGAACGAGACGAACTTGATCCAAAGAAGGCCTACGGATCAAATGGGTGGACGAAGATGGACGAACGAGACGAACTTGGTCCAAGGAAGGCCTACGGATCAAATGGGAGGACGAAGATGGACGAACGAGACGAACTTGGTCCAAAGAAGGCCTACGGATCAAATGGGAGGACGAAGATGGAGGAACGAGGCGAACTTGGTCCAAAGATGGCCTACGGATCAAATAGGAGGACGAAGATGGACGAACGAGACGAACATGGTGCAAAGAAGCCAAACGGATCAAATGGGAGGACGAAAAGGGATGAACGAGACGAACTTGGTCCAAAGAAGGCCTACGGATCAAATGGGTGGACGAAGATGGACGAACGAGACGAACTTGGTCCAAGGAAGGCCTAGGGATCAAATGGGAGGACGAAGATGGACGAACGAGACGAACTTGGTCCAAAGAAGGCCTACGGATCAAATGGGAGGACAAAGATGGACGAACGAGACGAACTTGGTCCAAAGAAGGCCTAGGGATCAAATGGGAGGACGAAGATGGACGAACGAGAGGAACTTGGTCCAAAGAAGGCCTAGGGAACAAATGGGAGGACGAAGATGGACGAACGAGACGAACTTGGTCCAAAGAAGGCCTAGGGATCAAATGGGAGGACAAAGATGGACGAACGAGACGGACTTGGTCCAAAGAAGGCCTACGGATCAAATGGGAGGACGAAGATGGAGGAACGAGGCGAACTTGGTCCAAAGAAGGCCTACGGATCAAATAGGAGGACGAAGATGGACGAACGAGACGAACTTGGTGCAAAGAAGCCCAACGGATCAAATGGGAGGACGAAAAGGGATGAACGAGACGAACTTGGTCCAAAGAAGGCCTTCGGATCAAATGGGTGGACGAAGATGGACGAACGAGACGAACTTGGTCCAAAGAAGGCCTAGGGATCAAATGGGAGGACGAAGATGGACGAACGAGAGGAACTTGGTCCAAAGATGGCCAACGGATCAAATGGGAGGACAAAGATGGACGAACGAGACGAACTTGGTCCAAAGAAGGCCTAGGGATCAAATGGGAGGACGAAGTTGGACGAACGAGAGGAACTTGGTCCAAAGAAGGCCTAGGGAACAAATGGGAGGACGAAGATGGACGAACGAGACGAACTTGGTGCAAAGAAGCCCAACGGATCAAATGGGAGGACGAAAAGGGATGAACGAGACGAACTTGGTCCAAAGAAGCCCAACGGATCAAATGGGAGGACGAAGATGGACGAACGAGACGAACTTGGTCCAAAGAAGCCCAACGGATCAAATGGGAGGACGAAGATGGACGAACGAGGCGAACTTGGTCCAAAGAAGGCCTACGGATCAAATGGGAGGACGAAAATGGACGAACGAGGCGAAGTTGGTCCAAAGAAGGCCTAGGGATCAAATGGGAGGACGAAGATGGAGGAACGAGGCGAACTTGGTCCAAAGAAGGCCTAGGGATCAAATGGGAGGACGAGGATGGACGAACGAGACGAAGTTGGTCCAAAGAAGGCCTAGGGATCAAATGGGAGGACGAAGATGGACGAACGAGACGAACTTGGTCCAAAGAAGGCCTAGGGATCAAATGGGAGGACGAAGATGGACGAACGAGACGAACTTGGTCCAAAGAAGGCCTAGGGATCAAATGGGAGGACGAAGATGGACGAACGAGACGAACTTGGTCCAAAGAAGGCCTACGGATCAAATGGGTGGACGAAGATGGACGAACGAGACGAACTTGGTCAAAAGAAGGCCTAGGGATCAAATGGGAGGACGAAGATGGACGAACGAGACGAACTTGGTCCAAAGAAGGCCTAGGGATCAAATGGGAGGACGAAGATGGACGAACGAGACGAACTTGGTCCAAAGAAGGCCTACGGATCAAATGGGTGGACGAAGATGGACGAACGAGACGAACTTGGTCCAAAGAAGGCCTAGGGAACAAATGGGAGGACGAAGATGGACGAACGAGACGAACTTGGTGCAAAGAAGCCCAACGGATCAAATGGGAGGACGAAAAGGGATGAACGAGACGAACGTGGTCCAAAGAATGCCTACGGATCAAATGGGTGGACGAAGATGGACGAACGAGACGATCTTGGTCCAAGGTAGGCCAAGGGATCTAATGGGAGGACGAAGATGGACGAACGAGACGAACTTGGTCCAAAGAAGGCCTACGGATCAAATGGGAGGACGAAAAGGGATGAACGAGACGAACTTGGTCCAAAGAAGGCCTACGGATCAAATGGGTGGACGAAGATGGACGAACGAGACGAAGTTGGTCCAAAGAAGGCCTAGGGAACAAATGGGAGGACGAAGATGGACGAACGAGACGAACTTGGTGCAAAGAAGCCCAACGGATCAAATGGGAGGACGAAAAGGGATGAACGAAACGAACTTGGTCCAAAGAAGGCCTACGGATCAAATGGGTGGACGAAGATGGACGAACGAGACGAACTTGGTCCAAAGAAGGCCTACGGATCAAATGGGTGGACGAAGATGGACGAACGAGACGAAGTTGGTCCAAAGAAGGCCTAGGGAACAAATGGGAGGACGAAGATGGACGAACGAGACGAACTTGGTGCAAAGAAGCCCAACGGATCAAATGGGAGGACGAAAAGGGATGAACGAAACGAACTTGGTCCAAAGAAGGCCTACGGATCAAATGGGTGGACGAAGATGGACGAACGAGACGAACTTGGTCCAAGGAAGGCCTAGGGATCAAATGGGAGGACGAAGATGGACGAACGAGACGAATTTGGTCCAACGAAGGCCTACGGATCAAATGGGAGGACGAAGATGGACGAACGAGACGAACTTGGTGCAAAGAAGCCCAACGGATCAAATGGGAGGACGAAAAGGGATGAACGAGACGAACTTGGTCCAAAGAAGGCCTACGGATCAAATGGGTGGACGAAGATGGACGAACGAGACGAACTTGGTCCAAAGAAGGCCTACGGATCAAATGGGTGGACGAAGATGGACGAACGAGACGAAGTTGGTCCAAAGAAGGCCTAGGGAACAAATGGGAGGACGAAGATGGACGAACGAGACGAACTTGGTGCAAAGAAGCCCAACGGATCAAATGGGAGGACGAAAAGGGATGAACGAAACGAACTTGGTCCAAAGAAGGCCTACGGATCAAATGGGTGGACGAAGATGGACGAACGAGACGAACTTGGTCCAAGGAAGGCCTAGGGATCAAATGGGAGGACGAAGATGGACGAACGAGACGAACTGGGTCCAAAGAAGGCCTACGGATCAAATGGGAGGACGAAGATGGAGGAACGAGGCGAACTTGGTCCAAAGAAGGCCTACGGATCAAATGGGAGGACGAAGATGGACGAACGAGACGAACTTGGTCCAAGGAAGGCCTAGGGATCTAATGGGAGGACGAAGATGGACGAACGAGACGAACTTGGTCCAAGGAAGGCCTAGGGATCAAATGGGAGGACGAAGATGGACGAACGAGACGAACTTGGTCTAGAGAAGGCCTACGGATCAAATGGGAGGACGAAGATGGACGAACGAGACGAACTTGGTCCAAGGAAGGCCTAGGGATCTAATGGGAGGACGAAGATGGACGAACGAGACGAACTTGGTCCAAGGAAGGCCTAGGGATCAAATGGGAGGACGAAGATGGACGAACGAGACGAACTTGGTCTAGAGAAGGCCTACGGATCAAATGGGAGGACGAAGATGGACGAACGAGACGAACTTGGTGCAAAGAAGCCCAACGGATCAAATGGGAGGACGAAAAGGGATGAACGAGACGAACGTGGTCCAAAGAAGGCCTACGGATCAAATGGGTGGACGAAGATGGACGAACGAGACGATCTTGGTCCAAGGAAGGCCTAGGGATCAAATGGGAGGACGAAGATGGACGAACGAGACGAATTTGGTCCAAAGAAGGCCTACGGATCAAATGGGAGGACGAAGATGGACGAACGAGACGAATTTGGTGCAAAGAAGCCCAACGGATCAAATGGGAGGACGAAAAGGGATGAACGAGACGAACTTGGTCCAAAGAAGGCCTACGGATCAAATGGGTGGACGAAGATGGACGAAAGAGACGAACTTGGTCCAAAGAAAGCCTGGGGAACAAATGGGAGGACGAAGATGGACGAACGAGACGAACTTGGTGCAAAGAAGCCCAACGGATCAAATGGGAGGACGAAAAGGGATGAACGAGACGAACTTGGTCCAAAGAAGGCCTACGGATCAAATGGGTGGACGAAGATGGACGAACGAGACGAACTTGGTCCAAGGAAGGCCTACGGATCAAATGGGAGGACGAAGATGGACGAACGAGACGAACTTGGTCCAAAGAAGGCCTACGGATCAAATGGGAGGACGAAGATGGAGGAACGAGGCGAACTTGGTCCAAAGAAGGCCTACGGATCAAATAGGAGGACGAAGATGGACGAACGAGACGAACTTGGTGCAAAGAAGCCAAACGGATCAAATGGGAGGACGAAAAGGGATGAACGAGACGAACTTGGTCCAAAGAAGGCCTACGGATCAAA
This sequence comes from Glycyrrhiza uralensis, assembly GCA_030159175.1. NCBI lineage: Eukaryota > Viridiplantae > Streptophyta > Magnoliopsida > Fabales > Fabaceae > Glycyrrhiza > Glycyrrhiza uralensis. The sequence goes on along the minus strand of BRZY01000002.1, from coordinate 20,995,658 downwards.
TGGGTGGACGAAGATGGACGAACGAGACGAACTTGGTCCAAGGAAGGCCTAGGGATCAAATGGGAGGACGAAGATGGACGAACGAGACGAACTTGGTCCAGAGAAGGCCTACGGATCAAATGGGAGGATGAAGATGGAGGAACGAGGCGAACTTGGTCCACAGAAGGCCTACGGATCAAATGGGAGGACAAAGATGGACGAACGAGACGAACTTGGTCCAAAGAAGGCCTAGGGATCAAATGGGAGGACGAAGATGGACGAACGAGAGGAACTTGGTTCAAAGAAGGCCTAGGGAACAAATGGGAGGACGAAGATGGACGAACGAGACGAACTTGGTCCAAAGAAGGCCTAGGGATCAAATGGGAGGACAAAGATGGACGAACGAGACGAACTTGGTCCAAAGAAGGCCTACGGATCAAATGGGAGGACGAAGATGGAGGAACGAGGCGAACTTGGTCCAAAGAAGGCCTACGGATCAAATAGGAGGACGAAGATGGACGAACGAGACGAACTTGGTGCAAAGAAGCCCAACGAATCAAATGGGAGGACGAAAAGGGATGAACGAGACGAACTTGGTCCAAAGAAGGCCTACGGATCAAATGGGTGGACGAAGATGGACGAACGAGACGAACTTGGTCCAAAGAAGGCCTAGGGATCAAATGGGAGGACGAAGATGGACGAACGAGAGGAACTTGGTCCAAAGATGGCCAACGGATCAAATGGGAGGACAAAGATGGACGAACGAGACGAACTTGGTGCAAAGAAGCCCAACGGATCAAATGGGAGGACGAAAAGGGATGAACGAGACGAACGTGGTCCAAAGAAGGCCTACGGATCAAATGGGTGGACGAAGATGGACGAACGAGACGATCTTGGTCCAAGGAAGGCCTAGGGATCAAATGGGAGGACGAAGATGGACGAACGAGACGAACTTGGTCCAAAGAAGGCCTACGGATCAAATGGGAGGATGAAGATGGAGGAACGAGGCGAACTTGGTCCACAGAAGGCCTACGGATCAAATGGGAGGACAAAGATGGACGAACGAGACGAACTTGGTCCAAAGAAGGCCTAGGGATCAAATGGGAGGACGAAGATGGACGAACGAGAGGAACTTGGTCCAAAGAAGGCCTAGGGAACAAATGGGAGGACGAAGATGGACGAACGAGACGAACTTGGTCCAAAGAAGGCCTAGGGATCAAATGGGAGGACGAAGATGGAGGAACGAGGCGAACTTGGTCCAAAGAAGGCCTACGGATCAAATAGGAGGACGAAGATGGACGAACGAGACGAACTTGGTGCAAAGAAGCCCAACGGATCAAATGGGAGGACGAAAAGGGATGAACGAGACGAACTTGGTCCAAAGAAGGCCTACGGATCAAATGGGTGGACGAAGATGGACGAACGAGACGAACTTGGTCCAAAGAAGGCCTAGGGATCAAATGGGAGGACGAAGATGGACGAACGAGAGGAACTTGGTCCAAAGATGGCCAACGGATCAAATGGGAGGACAAAGATGGACGAACGAGACGAACTTGGTCCAAAGAAGGCCTAGGGATCAAATGGGAGGACGAAGTTGGACGAACGAGAGGAACTTGGTCCAAAGAAGGCTTAGGGAACAAATGGGAGGACGAAGATGGACGAACGAGACGAACTTCGTGCAAAGAAGCCCAACGGATCAAATGGGAGGACAAAGATGGACGAACGAGACGAACTTGGTCCAAAGAAGGCCTACTGATCAAATGGGAGGACGAAGATGGAGGAACGAGGCGAACTTGGTCCAAAGAAGGCCTAGGGATCAAATGGGAGGACAAAGATGGACGAACGAGACGAACTTGGTCCAAAGAAGGCCTACGGATCAAATGGGAGGACGAAGATGGAGGAACGAGGCGAACTTGGTGCAAAGAAGGCCTACGGATCAAATAGGAGGACGAAGATGGACGAACGAGACGAACTTGGTGCAAAGAAGCCCAACGGATCAAATGGGAGGACGAAAAGGGATGAACGAGACGAACTTGGTCCAAAGAAGGCCTACGGATCAAATGGGTGGACGAAGATGGACGAACGAGACGAACTTGGTCCAAAGAAGGCCTAGGGATCAAATGGGAGGACGAAGATGGACGAACGAGAGGAACTTGGTCCAAAGATGGCCAACGGATCAAATGGGAGGACAAAGATGGACGAACGAGACGAACTTGGTGCAAAGAAGCCCAACGGATCAAATGGGAGGACGAAAAGGGATGAACGAGACGAACGTGGTCCAAAGAAGGCCTACGGATCAAATGGGTGGACGAAGATGGACGAACGAGACGATCTTGGTCCAAGGAAGGCCTAGGGATCAAATGGGAGGACGAAGATGGACGAACGAGACGAACTTGGTCCAAAGAAGGCCTACGGATCAAATGGGAGGATGAAGATGGAGGAACGAGGCGAACTTGGTCCACAGAAGGCCTACGGATCAAATGGGAGGACAAAGATGGACGAACGAGACGAACTTGGTCCAAAGAAGGCCTAGGGATCAAATGGGAGGACGAAGATGGACGAACGAGAGGAACTTGGTCCAAAGAAGGCCTAGGGAACAAATGGGAGGACGAAGATGGACGAACGAGACGAACTTGGTCCAAAGAAGGCCTAGGGATCAAATGGGAGGACGAAGATGGAGGAACGAGGCGAACTTGGTCCAAAGAAGGCCTAGGGATCAAATGGGAGGACAAAGATGGACGAACGAGACGAACTTGGTCCAAAGAAGGCCTACGGATCAAATGGGAGGACGAAGATGGAGGAACGAGGCGAACTTGGTGCAAAGAAGGCCTACGGATCAAATAGGAGGACGAAGATGGACGAACGAGACGAACTTGGTGCAAAGAAGCCCAACGGATCAAATGGGAGGACGAAAAGGGATGAACGAGACGAACTTGGTCCAAAGAAGGCCTACGGATCAAATGGGTGGACGAAGATGGACGAACGAGACGAACTTGGTCCAAAGAAGGCCTAGGGATCAAATGGGAGGACGAGGATGGACGAACGAGAGGAACTTGGTCCAAAGATGGCCAACGGATCAAATGGGAGGACAAAGATGGACGAACGAGACGAACTTGGTCCAAAGAAGGCCTAGGGATCAAATGGGAGGACGAAGTTGGACGAACGAGAGGAACTTGGTCCAAAGAAGGCCTAGGGAACAAATGGGAGGACGAAGATGGACGAACGAGACGAACTTGGTGCAAAGAAGCCCAACGGATCAAATGGGAGGACGAAAAGGGATGAACGAGACGAACTTGGTCCAAAGAAGCCCAACGGATCAAATGGGAGGACGAAGATGGACGAATGAGACGAACTTGGTCCAAAGAAGCCCAACGGATCAAATGGGAGGACGAAGATGGACGAACGAGGCGAACTTGGTCCAAAGAAGGCCTACGGATCAAATGGGAGGACGAAAATGGACGAACGAGGCGAAGTTGGTCCAAAGAAGGCCTAGGGATCAAATGGGAGGACGAAGATGGACGAACGAGGCGAACTTGGTCCAAAGAAGGCCTAGGGATCAAATGGGAGGACGAGGATGGACGAACGAGACGAAGTTGGTCCAAAGAAGGCCTAGGGATCAAATGGGAGGACGAAGATGGACGAACGAGACGAACTTGGTCCAAAGAAGGCCTAGGGATCAAATGGGAGGACGAAGATGGACGAACGAGACGAACTTGGTCCAAAGAAGGCCTACGGATCAAATGGGAGGACGAAGATGGACGAACGAGACGAACTTGGTCCAAAGAAGGCCTACGGATCAAAGGGGTGGACGAAGATGGACGAACGAGACGAAATTGGTCCAAAGAAGGCCTAGGGATCAAATGGGAGGACGAAGATGGACGAACGAGACGAACTTGGTCCAAAGAAGGCCTAGGGATCAAATGGGAGGACGAAGATGGACGAACGAGACGAACTTGGTCCAAAGAAGGCCTAGGGAACAAATGGGAGGACGAAGATGGACGAACGAGACGAACTTGGTGCAAAGAAGCCCAACGGATCAAATGGGAGGACGAAAAGGGATGAACGAGACGAACGTGGTCCAAAGAAGGCCTACGGATCAAATGGGTGGACGAAGATGGACGAACGAGACGATCTTGGTCCAAGGAAGGCCTAGGGATCTAATGGGAGGACGAAGATGGACGAACGAGACGAACTTGGTCCAAAGAAGGCCTACGGATCAAATGGGAGGACGAAAAGGGATGAAGGAGACGAACTTGGTCCAAAGAAGGCCTACGGATCAAATGGGTGGACGAAGATGGACGAACGAGACGAACTTGGTCCAAAGAAGGCCTAGGGAACAAATGGGAGGACGAAGATGGACGAACGAGACGAACTTGGTGCAAAGAAGCCCAACGGATCAAATGGGAGGACGAAAAGGGATGAACGAGACGAACCTGGTCCAAAGAAGGCCTACGGATCAAATGGGTGGACGAAGATGGACGAACGAGACGAACTTGGTCCAAGGAAGGCCTAGGGATCAAATGGGAGGACGAAGATGGACGAACGAGACGAACTGGGTCCAAAGAAGGCCTACGGATCAAATGGGAGGACGAAGATGGAGGAACGAGGCGAACTTGGTCCAAAGAAGGCCTACGGATCAAATGGGAGGACGAAGATGGACGAACGAGACGAACTTGGTCCAAGGAAGGCCTAGGGATCTAATGGGAGGACGAAGATGGACGAACGAGACGAACTTGGTCCAAGGAAGGCCTAGGGATCAAATGGGAGGACGAAGATGGACGAACGAGACGAACTTGGTCTAGAGAAGGCCTACGGATCAAATGGGAGGACGAAGATGGACGAACGAGACGAACTTGGTGCAAAGAAGCCCAACGGATCAAATGGGAGGACGAAAAGGGATGAACGAGACGAAGTTGGTCCAAAGAAGGCCTACGGATCAAATGGGTGGACGAAGATGGACGAACGAGACGATCTTGGTCCAAGGAAGGCCTAGGGATCAAATGGGAGGACGAAGATGGACGAACGAGACGAACTTGGTCCAAAGAAGGCCTACGGATCAAATGGGAGGACGAAGATGGACGAACGAGACGAATTTGGTGCAAAGAAGCCCAACGGATCAAATGGGAGGACGAAAAGGGATGAACGAGACGAAGTTGGTCCAAAGAAGGCCTACGGATCAAATGGGTGGACGAAGATGGACGAAAGAGACGAACTTGGTCCAAAGAAAGCCTGGGGAACAAATGGGAGGACGAAGATGGACGAACGAGACGAACTTGGTGCAAAGAAGCCCAACGGATCGAATGGGAGGACGAAAAGGGATGAACGAGACGAACTTGGTCCAAAGAAGGCCTACGGATCAAATGGGTGGACGAAGATGGACGAACGAGACGAACTTGGTCCAAGGAAGGCCTACGGATCAAATGGGAGGACGAAGATGGACGAACGAGACGAACTTGGTCCAAAGAAGGCCTACGGATCAAATGGGAGGACGAAGATGGAGGAACGAGGCGAACTTGGTCCAAAGAAGGCCTACGGATCAAATAGGAGGACGAAGATGGACGAACGAGACGAACTTGGTGCAAAGAAGCCAAACGGATCAAATGGGAGGACGAAAAGGGATGAACGAGACGAACATGGTCCAAAGAAGGCCTACGGATCAAATGGGTGGACGAAGATGGACGAACGAGACGAACTTGGTCCAAGGAAGGCCTAGGGATCAAATGGGAGGACGAAGATGGACGAACGAGACGAACTTGGTCCAGAGAAGGCCTACGGATCAAATGGGAGGATGAAGATGGAGGAACGAGGCGAACTTGGTCCACAGAAGGCCTACGGATCAAATGGGAGGACAAAGATGGACGAATGAGACGAACTTGATCCAAAGAAGGCCTAGGGATCAAATGGGAGGACGAAGATGGACGAACGAGAGGAACTTGGTTCAAAGAAGGCCTAGGGAACAAATGGGAGGACGAAGATGGACGAACGAGACGAACTTGGTCCAAAGAAGGCCTAGGGATCAAATGGGAGGACAAAGATGGACGAACGAGACGAACTTGGTCCAAAGAAGGCCTACGGATCAAATGGGAGGACGAAGATGGAGGAACGAGGCGAACTTGGTCCAAAGAAGGCCTACGGATCAAATAGGAGGACGAAGATGGACGAACGAGACGAAGTTGGTCCAAAGAAGGCCTAGGGATCAAATGGGAGGACGAAGATGGACGAACGAGACGAACTTGGTCCAAAGAAGGCCTAGGGATCAAATGGGAGGACGAAGATGGACGAACGAGACGAACTTGGTCCAAAGAAGGCCTACGGATCAAATGGGAGGACGAAGATGGACGAACGAGAGGAACTTGGTTCAAAGAAGGCCTAGGGAACAAATGGGAGGACGAAGATGGACGAACGAGACGAACTTGGTCCAAAGAAGGCCTAGGGATCAAATGGGAGGACAAAGATGGACGAACGAGACGAACTTGGTCCAAAGAAGGCCTACGGATCAAATGGGAGGACGAAGATGGAGGAACGAGGCGAACTTGGTCCAAAGAAGGCCTAGGGATCAAATGGGAGGACGAGGATGGACGAACGAGACGAAGTTGGTCCAAAGAAGGCCTAGGGATCAAATGGAAGGACGAAGATGGACGAACGAGACGAACTTGGTCCATAGAAGGCCTAGGGATCAAATGGGAGGACGAAGATGGACGAACGAGACGAACTTGGTCCAAAGAAGGCCTACGGATCAAATGGGAGGACGAAGATGGACGAACGAGACGAACTTGGTCCAAAGAAGGCCTACGGATCAAATGGGAGGACGAAGATGGACGAACGAGACGAACTTGGTCCAAAGAAGGCCTAGGGATCAAATGGGAGGACGAAGATGGACGAACGAGACGAACTTGGTCCAAAGAAGGCCTAGGGAACAAATGGGAGGACGAAGATGGACGAACGAGACGAACTTGGTGCAAAGAAGCCCAACGGATCAAATGGGAGGACGAAAAGGGATGAACGAGACGAACGTGGTCCAAAGAAGGCCTACGGATCAAATGGGTGGACGAAGATGGACGAACGAGACGATCTTGGTCCAAGGAAGGCCTAGGGATCTAATGGGAGGACGAAGATGGACGAACGAGACGAACTTGGTCCAAAGAAGGCCTACGGATCAAATGGGAGGACGAAAAGGGATGAACGAGACGAACTTGGTCCAAAGAAGGCCTACGGATCAAATGGGTGGACGAAGATGGACGAACGAGACGAACTTGGTCCAAAGAAGGCCTAGGGAACAAATGGGAGGACGAAGATGGACGAACGAGACGAACTTGGTGCAAAGAAGCCCAACGGATCAAATGGGAGGACTAAAAGGGATGAACGAGACGAACCTGGTCCAAAGAAGGCCTACGGATCAAATGGGTGGACGAAGATGGACGAACGAGACGAACTTGGTCCAAGGAAGGCCTAGGGATCAAATGGGAGGACGAAGATGGACGAACGAGACGAACTGGGTCCAAAGAAGGCCTACGGATCAAATGGGAGGACGAAGATGGAGGAACGAGGCGAACTTGGTCCAAAGAAGGCCTACGGATCAAATGGGAGGACGAAGATGGACGAACGAGACGAACTTGGTCCAAGGAAGGCCTAGGGATCTAATGGGAGGACGAAGATGGACGAACGAGACGAACTTGGTCCAAGGAAGGCCTAGGGATCAAATGGGAGGACGAAGATGGACGAACGAGACGAACTTGGTCTAGAGAAGGCCTACGGATCAAATGGGAGGACGAAGATGGACGAAGATGGACGAACGAGACGAACTTGGTGCAAATAAGCCCAACGGATCAAATGGGAGGACGAAAAGGGATGAACGAGACGAACGTGGTCCAAAGAAGGCCTACGGATCAAATTTGTGGACGAAGATGGACGAACGAGACGATCTTGGTCCAAGGAAGGCCTAGGGATCAAATGGGAGGACGAAGATGGACGAACGAGACGAACTTGGTCCAAAGAAGGCCTACGGATCAAATGGGAGGACGAAGATGGACGAACGAGACGATCTTGGTCCAAGGAAGGCCTAGGGATCAAATGGGAGGACGAAGATGGACGAACGAGACGAACTTGGTCCAAAGAAGGCCTACGGATCAAATGGGAGGACGAAGATGGACGAACGAGACGAATTTGGTGCAAAGAAGCCCAACGGATCAAATGGGAGGACGAAAAGGGATGAACGAGACGAACTTGGTCCAAAGAAGGCCTACGGATCAAATGGGTGGACGAAGATGGACGAACGAGACGAACTTGGTCCAAAGAAGGCCTAGGGATCAAATGGGAGGACGAAGATGGACGAACGAGAGGAACTTGGTCCAAAGATGGCCAACGGATCAAATGGGAGGACAAAGATGGACGAACGAGACGAACTTGGTCCAAAGAAGGCCTAGGGATCAAATGGGAGGACGAAGTTGGACGAACGAGAGGAACTTGGTCCAAAGAAGGCCTAGGGAACAAATGGGAGGACGAAGATGGACGAACGAGACGAACTTGGTGCAAAGAAGCCCAACGGATCAAATGGGAGGACGAAAAGGGATGAACGAGACGAACTTGGTCCAAAGAAGCCCAACGGATCAAATGGGAGGACGAAGATGGACGAAGGAGACGAACTTGGTCCAAAGAAGCCCAACGGATCAAATGGGAGGACGAAGATGGACGAACGAGGCGAACTTGGTCCAAAGAAGGCCTACGGATCAAATGGGAGGACGAAAATGGACGAACGAGGCGAAGTTGGTCCAAAGAAGGCCTAGGGATCAAATGGGAGGACGAAGATGGAGGAACGAGGCGAACTTGGTCCAAAGAAGGCCTAGGGATCAAATGGGAGGACGAGGATGGACGAACGAGACGAAGTTGGTCCAAAGAAGGCCTAGGGATCAAATGGGAGGACGAAGATGGACGAACGAGACGAACTTGGTCCAAAGAAGGCCTACGGATCAAATGGGAGGACGAAGATGGACGAACGAGACGAACTTGGTCCAAAGAAGGCCTACGGATCAAATGGGTGGACGAAGATGGACTAACGAGACGAACTTGGTCCAAAGAAGGCCTAGGGATCAAATGGGAGGACGAAGATGGACGAACGAGACGAACTTGGTCCAAAGAAGGCCTAGGGATCAAATGGGAGGACGAAGATGGACGAACGAGACGAACTTGGTCCAAAGAAGGCCTAGGGAACAAATGGGAGGACGAAGATGGACGAACGAGACGAACTTGGTGCAAAGAAGCCCAACGGATCAAATGGGAGGACGAAAAGGGATGAACGAGACGAACGTGGTCCAAAGAAGGCCTACGGATCAAATGGGTGGACGAAGATGGACGAACGAGACGATCTTGGTCCAAGGAAGGCCTAGGGATCTAATGGGAGGACGAAGATGGACGAACGAGACGAACTTGGTCCAAAGAAGGCCTACGGATCAAATGGGAGGACGAAAAGGGATGAACGAGACGAACTTGGTCCAAAGAAGGCCTACGGATCAAATGGGTGGACGAAGATGGACGAACGAGACGAACTTGGTCCAAAGAAGGCCTAGGGAACAAATGGGAGGACGAAGATGGACGAACGAGACGAACTTGGTGCAAAGAAGCCCAACGGATCAAATGGGAGGACTAAAAGGGATGAACGAGACGAACCTGGTCCAAAGAAGGCCTACGGATCAAATGGGTGGACGAAGATGGACGAACGAGACGAACTTGGTCCAAGGAAGGCCTAGGGATCAAATGGGAGGACGAAGATGGACGAACGAGACGAACTGGGTCCAAAGAAGGCCTACGGATCAAATGGGAGGACGAAGATGGAGGAACGAGGCGAACTTGGTCCAAAGAAGGCCTACGGATCAAATGGGAGGACGAAGATGGACGAACGAGACGAACTTGGTCCAAGGAAGGCCTAGGGATCTAATGGGAGGACGAAGATGGACGAACGAGACGAACTTGGTCCAAGGAAGGCCTAGGGATCAAATGGGAGGACGAAGATGGACGAACGAGACGAACTTGGTCTAGAGAAGGCCTACGGATCAAATGGGAGGACGAAGATGGACGAAGATGGACGAACGAGACGAACTTGGTGCAAATAAGCCCAACGGATCAAATGGGAGGACGAAAAGGGATGAACGAGACGAACGTGGTCCAAAGAAGGCCTACGGATCAAATTTGTGGACGAAGATGGACGAACGAGACGATCTTGGTCCAAGGAAGGCCTAGGGATCAAATGGGAGGACGAAGATGGACGAACGAGACGAACTTGGTCCAAAGAAGGCCTACGGATCAAATGGGAGGACGAAGATGGACGAACGAGACGATCTTGGTCCAAGGAAGGCCTAGGGATCAAATGGGAGGACGAAGATGGACGAACGAGACGAACTTGGTCCAAAGAAGGCCTACGGATCAAATGGGAGGACGAAGATGGACGAACGAGACGAATTTGGTGCAAAGAAGCCCAACGGATCAAATGGGAGGACGAAAAGGGATGAACGAGACAAACTTGGTCCAAAGAAGGCCTACGGATCAAATGGGTGGACGAAGATGGACGAAAGAGACGAACTTGGTCCAAAGAAAGCCTGGGGAACAAATGGGAGGACGAAGATGGACGAACGAGACGAACTTGGTGCAAAGAAGCCCAACGGATCAAATGGGAGGACGAAAAGGGATGAACGAGACGAACTTGGTCCAAAGAAGGCCTACGGATCAAATGGGTGGACGAAGATGGACGAACGAGACGAACTTGGTCCAAGGAAGGCCTACGGATCAAATGGGAGGACGAAGATGGACGAACGAGACGAACTTGGTCCAAAGAAGGCCTACGGATCAAATGCGAGGACGAAGATGGAGGAACGAGGGGAACTTGGTCCAAAGAAGGCCTACGGATCAAATAGGAGGACGAAGATGGACGAACGAGACTAACTTGGTGCAAAGAAGCCAAACGGAACAAATGGGAGGACGAAAAGGGATGAACGAGACGAACTTGGTCCAAAGAAGGCCTACGGATCAAATGGGTGGACGAAGATGGACGAACGAGACGAACTTGGTCCAAGGAAGGCCTAGGGATCAAATGGGAGGACGAAGATGGACGAACGAGACGAACTTGGTCCACAGAAGGCCTACGGATCAAATGGGAGGACAAAGATGGACGAACGAGACGAACTTGGTCCAAAGAAGGCCTAGGGATCAAATGGGAGGACGAAGATGGACGAACGAGAGGAACTTGGTTCAAAGAAGGCCTAGGGAACAAATGGGAGGACGAAGATGGACGAACGAGACGAACTTGGTCCAAAGAAGGCCTAGGGATCAAATGGGAGGACGAAGATGGACGAACGAGACGAACTTGGTCCAAAGAAGGCCTACGGATCAAATGGGAGGACGAAGATGGAGGAACGAGGCGAACTTGGTCCAAAGAAGGCCTACGGATCAAATAGGAGGACGAAGATGGACGAACGAGACGAACTTGGTGCAAAGAAGCCCAACGGATCAAATGGGAGGACGAAAAGGGATGAACGAGACGAACTTGGTCCAAAGAAGGCCTACGGATCAAATGGGTGGACGAAGATGGACGAACGAGACGAACTTGGTCCAAAGAAGGCCTAGGGATCAAATGGGAGGACGAAGATGGACGAACGAGAGGAACTTGGTCCAAAGATGGCCAACGGATCAAATGGGAGGACAAAGACGGACGAACGAGACGAACTTGGTCCAAAGAAGGCCTAGGGATCAAATGGGAGGACGAAGTTGGACGAACGAGAGGAACTTGGTCCAAAGAAGGCCTAGGGAACAAATGGGAGGACGAAGATAGACGAACGAGACGAACTTGGTGCAAAGAAGCCCAACGGATCAAATGGGAGGACGAAAAGGGATGAACGAGACGAACTTGGTCCAAAGAAGCCCAACGGATCAAATGGGAGGACGAAGATGGACGAATGAGACGAACTTGGTCCAAAGAAGCCCAACGGATCAAATGGGAGGACGAAGATGGACGAACGAGGCGAACTTGGTCCAAAGAAGGCCTAGGGATCAAATGGGAGGACGAGGATGGACGAACGAGAGGGATCAAATGGGAGGACGAAGATGGACGAACGAGACGAACTTGGTCCAAAGAAGGCCTACGGATCAAATGGGTGGACGAAGATGGACGAACGAGACGAACTTGGTCCAAAGAAGGCCTAGGGATCAAATGGGAGGACGAAGATGGACGAACGAGACGAACTTGGTCCAAAGAAGGCCTACGGATCAAATGGGTGGACGAAGATGGACGAACGAGACGAACTTGGTCCAAAGAAGGCCTAGGGAACAAATGGGAGGACGAAGATGGACGAACGAGACGAACTTGGTGCAAAGAAGCCCAACGGATCAAATGGGAGGACGAAAAGGGATGAACGAGACGAACGTGGTCCAAAGAAGGCCTACGGATCAAATGGGTGGACGAAGATGGACGAACGAGACGATCTTGGTCCAAGGAAGGCCTAGGGATCTAATGGGAGGACGAAGATGGACGAACGAGACGAACTTGGTCCAAAGAAGGCCTACGGATCAAATGGGAGGACGAAAAGGGATGAACGAGACGAACTTGGTCCAAAGAAGGCCTACGGATCAAATGGGTGGACGAAGATGGACGAACGAGACGAACTTGGTCCAAGGAAGGCCTAGGGATCAAATGGGAGGACGAAGATGGACGAACGAGACGAACTTGGTCCAGAGAAGGCCTACGGATCAAATGGGAGGATGAAGATGGAGGAACGAGGCGAACTTGGTCCACAGAAGGCCTACGGATCAAATGGGAGGACAAAGATGGACGAACGAGACGAACTTGGTCCAAAGAAGGCCTAGGGATCAAATGGGAGGACGAAGATGGACGAACGAGAGGAACTTGGTTCAAAGAAGGCCTAGGGAACAAATGGGAGGACGAAGATGGACGAACGAGACGAACTTGGTCCAAAGAAGGCCTAGGGATCAAATGGGAGGACAAAGATGGACGAACGAGACGAACTTGGTCCAAAGAAGGCCTACGGATCAAATGGGAGGACGAAGATGGAGGAACGAGGCGAACTTGGTCCAAAGAAGGCCTACGGATCAAATAGGAGGACGAAGATGGACGAACGAGACGAACTTGGTGCAAAGAAGCCCAACGGATCAAATGGGAGGACGAAAAGGGATGAACGAGACGAACTTGGTCCAAAGAAGGCCTACGGATCAAATGGGTGGACGAAGATGGACGAACGAGACGAACTTGGTCCAAAGAAGGCCTAGGGATCAAATGGGAGGACGAAGATGGACGAACGAGAGGAACTTGGTCCAAAGATGGCCAACGGATCAAATGGGAGGACAAAGATGGACGAACGAGACGAACTTGGTCCAAAGAAGGCCTAGGGATCAAATGGGAGGACGAAGTTGGACGAACGAGAGGAACTTGGTCCAAAGAAGGCCTAGGGAACAAATGGGAGGACGAAGATAGACGAACGAGACGAACTTGGTGCAAAGAAGCCCAACGGATCAAATGGGAGGACGAAAAGGGATGAACGAGACGAACTTGGTCCAAAGAAGCCCAACGGATCAAATGGGAGGACGAAGATGGACGAATGAGACGAACTTGGTCCAAAGAAGCCCAACGGATCAAATGGGAGGACGAAGATGGACGAACGAGGCGAACTTTGTCCAAAGAAGGCCTACGGATCAAATGGGAGGACGAAAATGGACGAACGAGGCGAAGTTGGTCCAAAGAAGGCCTAGGGATCAAATGGGAGGACGAAGATGGAGGAACGAGGCGAACTTGGTCCAAAGAAGGCCTAGGGATCAAATGGGAGGACGAGGATGGACGAACGAGAGGGATCAAATGGGAGGACGAAGATGGACGAACGAGACGAACTTGGTCCAAAGAAGGCCTACGGATCAAATGGGTGGACGAAGATGGACGAACGAGACGAACTTGGTCCAAAGAAGGCCTAGGGATCAAATGGGAGGACGAAGATGGACGAACGAGACGAACTTGGTCCAAAGAAGGCCTAGGGATCAAATGGGAGGACGAAGATGGACGAACCAGACGAACTTGGTCCAAAGAAGGCCTACGGATCAAATGGGTGGACGAAGATGGACGAACGAGACGAACTTGGTCCAAAGAAGGCCTAGGGAACAAATGGGAGGACGAAGATGGACGAACGAGACGAACTTGGTGCAAAGAAGCCCAACGGATCAAATGGGAGGACGAAAAGGGATGAACGAGACGAACGTGGTCCAAAGAAGGCCTACGGATCAAATGGGTGGACGAAGATGGACGAACGAGACGATCTTGGTCCAAGGAAGGCCTAGGGATCTAATGGGTGGACGAAGATGGACGAACGAGACGAACTTGGTCCAAAGAAGGCCTACGGATCAAATGGGAGGACGAAAAGGGATGAACGAGACGAACTTGGTCCAAAGAAGGCCTACGGATCAAATGGGTGGACGAAGATGGACGAACGAGACGAACTTGGTCCAAAGAAGGCCTAGGGAACAAATGGGAGGACGAAGATGGACGAACGAGACGAACTTGGTGCAAAGAAGCCCAACGGATCAAATGGGAGGACGAAAAGGGATGAACGAGACGAACTTGGTCCAAAGAAGGCCTACGGATCAAATGGGTGGACGAAGATGGACGAACGAGACGAACTTGGTCCAAGGAAGGCCTAGGGATCAAATGGGAGGACGAAGATGGACGAACGAGACGAACTGGGTCCAAAGAAGGCCTACGGATCAAATGGGAGGACGAAGATGGAGGAACGAGGCGAACTTGGTCCAAAGAAGGCCTACGGATCAAATGGGTGGACGAAGATGGACGAACGAGACGATCTTGGTCCAAGGAAGGCCTAGGGATCTAATGGGAGGACGAAGATGGACGAACGAGACGAACTTGGTCCAAAGAAGGCCTACGGATCAAATGGGAGGACGAAAAGGGATGAACGAGACGAACTTGGTCCAAAGAAGGCCTACGGATCAAATGGGTGGACGAAGATGGACGAACGAGACGAACTTGGTCCAAGGAAGGCCTAGGGATCAAATGGGAGGACGAAGATGGACGAACGAGACGAACTTGGTCCAGAGAAGGCCTACGGATCAAATGGGAGGATGAAGATGGAGGAACGAGGCGAACTTGGTCCACAGAAGGCCTACGGATCAAATGGGAGGACAAAGATGGACGAACGAGACGAACTTGGTCCAAAGAAGGCCTAGGGATCAAATGGGAGGACGAAGATGGACGAACGAGAGGAACTTGGTTCAAAGAAGGCCTAGGGAACAAATGGGAGGACGAAGATGGACGAACGAGACGAACTTGGTCCAAAGAAGGCCTAGGGATCAAATGGGAGGACAAAGATGGACGAACGAGACGAACTTGGTCCAAAGAAGGCCTACGGATCAAATGGGAGGACGAAGATGGAGGAACGAGGCGAACTTGGTCCAAAGAAGGCCTACGGATCAAATAGGAGGACGAAGATGGACGAACGAGACGAACTTGGTGCAAAGAAGCCCAACGGATCAAATGGGAGGACGAAAAGGGATGAACGAGACGAACTTGGTCCAAAGAAGGCCTACGGATCAAATGGGTGGACGAAGATGGACGAACGAGACGAACTTGGTCCAAAGAAGGCCTAGGGATCAAATGGGAGGACGAAGATGGACGAACGAGAGGAACTTGGTCCAAAGATGGCCAACGGATCAAATGGGAGGACAAAGATGGACGAACGAGACGAACTTGGTCCAAAGAAGGCCTAGGGATCAAATGGGAGGACGAAGTTGGACGAACGAGAGGAACTTGGTCCAAAGAAGGCCTAGGGAACAAATGGGAGGACGAAGATAGACGAACGAGACGAACTTGGTGCAAAGAAGCCCAACGGATCAAATGGGAGGACGAAAAGGGATGAACGAGACGAACTTGGTCCAAAGAAGCCCAACGGATCAAATGGGAGGACGAAGATGGACGAATGAGACGAACTTGGTCCAAAGAAGCCCAACGGATCAAATGGGAGGACGAAGATGGACGAACGAGGCGAACTTTGTCCAAAGAAGGCCTACGGATCAAATGGGAGGACGAAAATGGACGAACGAGGCGAAGTTGGTCCAAAGAAGGCCTAGGGATCAAATGGGAGGACGAAGATGGAGGAACGAGGCGAACTTGGTCCAAAGAAGGCCTAGGGATCAAATGGGAGGACGAGGATGGACGAACGAGAGGGATCAAATGGGAGGACGAAGATGGACGAACGAGACGAACTTGGTCCAAAGAAGGCCTACGGATCAAATGGGTGGACGAAGATGGACGAACGAGACGAACTTGGTCCAAAGAAGGCCTAGGGATCAAATGGGAGGACGAAGATGGACGAACGAGACGAACTTGGTCCAAAGAAGGCCTAGGGATCAAATGGGAGGACGAAGATGGACGAACCAGACGAACTTGGTCCAAAGAAGGCCTACGGATCAAATGGGTGGACGAAGATGGACGAACGAGACGAACTTGGTCCAAAGAAGGCCTAGGGAACAAATGGGAGGACGAAGATGGACGAACGAGACGAACTTGGTGCAAAGAAGCCCAACGGATCAAATGGGAGGACGAAAAGGGATGAACGAGACGAACGTGGTCCAAAGAAGGCCTACGGATCAAATGGGTGGACGAAGATGGACGAACGAGACGATCTTGGTCCAAGGAAGGCCTAGGGATCTAATGGGTGGACGAAGATGGACGAACGAGACGAACTTGGTCCAAAGAAGGCCTACGGATCAAATGGGAGGACGAAAAGGGATGAACGAGACGAACTTGGTCCAAAGAAGGCCTACGGATCAAATGGGTGGACGAAGATGGACGAACGAGACGAACTTGGTCCAAAGAAGGCCTAGGGAACAAATGGGAGGACGAAGATGGACGAACGAGACGAACTTGGTGCAAAGAAGCCCAACGGATCAAATGGGAGGACGAAAAGGGATGAACGAGACGAACTTGGTCCAAAGAAGGCCTACGGATCAAATGGGTGGACGAAGATGGACGAACGAGACGAACTTGGTCCAAGGAAGGCCTAGGGATCAAATGGGAGGACGAAGATGGACGAACGAGACGAACTGGGTCCAAAGAAGGCCTACGGATCAAATGGGAGGACGAAGATGGAGGAACGAGGCGAACTTGGTCCAAAGAAGGCCTACGGATCAAATGGGAGGACGAAGATGGACGAACGAGACGAACTTGGTCCAAGGAAGGCCTAGGGATCTAATGGGAGGACGAAGATGGACGAACGAGACGAACTTGGTCCAAGGAAGGCCTAGGGATCAAATGGGAGGACGAAGATGGACGAACGAGACGAACTTGGTCTAGAGAAGGCCTACGGATCAAATGGGAGGACGAAGATGGACGAACGAGGCGAAGTTGGTCCAAAGAAGGCCTAGGGATCAAATGGGAGGACGAAGATGGAGGAACGAGGCGAACTTGGTCCAAAGAAGGCCTAGGGATCAAATGGGAGGACGAGGATGGACGAACGAGAGGGATCAAATGGGAGGACGAAGATGGACGAACGAGACGAACTTGGTCCAAAGAAGGCCTACGGATCAAATGGGTGGACGAAGATGGACGAACGAGACGAACTTGGTCCAAAGAAGGCCTAGGGATCAAATGGGAGGACGAAGATGGACGAACGAGACGAACTTGGTCCAAAGAAGGCCTAGGGATCAAATGGGAGGACGAAGATGGACGAACCAGACGAACTTGGTCCAAAGAAGGCCTACGGATCAAATGGGTGGACGAAGATGGACGAACGAGACGAACTTGGTCCAAAGAAGGCCTAGGGAACAAATGGGAGGACGAAGATGGACGAACGAGACGAACTTGGTGCAAAGAAGCCCAACGGATCAAATGGGAGGACGAAAAGGGATGAACGAGACGAACGTGGTCCAAAGAAGGCCTACGGATCAAATGGGTGGACGAAGATGGACGAACGAGACGATCTTGGTCCAAGGAAGGCCTAGGGATCTAATGGGAGGACGAAGATGGACGAACGAGACGAACTTGGTCCAAAGAAGGCCTACGGATCAAATGGGAGGACGAAAAGGGATGAACGAGACGAACTTGGTCCAAAGAAGGCCTACGGATCAAATGGGTGGACGAAGATGGACGAACGAGACGAACTTGGTCCAAAGAAGGCCTAGGGAACAAATGGGAGGACGAAGATGGACGAACGAGACGAACTTGGTGCAAAGAAGCCCAACGGATCAAATGGGAGGACGAAAAGGGATGAACGAGACGAACTTGGTCCAAAGAAGGCCTACGGATCAAATGGGTGGACGAAGATGGACGAACGAGACGAACTTGGTCCAAGGAAGGCCTAGGGATCAAATGGGAGGACGAAGATGGACGAACGAGACGAACTGGGTCCAAAGAAGGCCTACGGATCAAATGGGAGGACGAAGATGGAGGAACGAGGCGAACTTGGTCCAAAGAAGGCCTACGGATCAAATGGGAGGACGAAGATGGACGAACGAGACGAACTTGGTCCAAGGAAGGCCTAGGGATCTAATGGGAGGACGAAGATGGACGAACGAGACGAACTTGGTCCAAGGAAGGCCTAGGGATCAAATGGGAGGACGAAGATGGACGAACGAGACGAACTTGGTCTAGAGAAGGCCTACGGATCAAATGGGAGGACGAAGATGGACGAACGAGACGAACTTGGTGCAAAGAAGCCCAACGGATCAAATGGGAGGACGAAAAGGGATGAACGAGACGAACGTGGTCCAAAGAAGGCATACGGATCAAATGGGTGGACGAAGATGGACGAACGAGACGATCTTGGTCCAAGGAAGGCCTACGGATCAAATGGGAGGACGAAGATGGACGAACGAGACGAACTTGGTGCAAAGAAGCCAAACGGATCAAATGGGAGGACGAAAAGGGATGAACGAGACGAACTTGGTCCAAAGAAGGCCTACGGATCAAATGGGTGGACGAAGATGGACGAACGAGACGAACTTGGTCCAAGGAAGGCCTAGGGATCAAATGGGAGGACGAAGATGGACGAACGAGACGAACTTGGTCCAGAGAAGGCCTACGGATCAAATGGGAGGATGAAGATGGAGGAACGAGGCGAACTTGGTCCACAGAAGGCCTACGGATCAAATGGGAGGACAAAGATGGACGAACGAGACGAACTTGGTCCAAAGAAGGCCTAGGGATCAAATGGGAGGACGAAGATGGACGAACGAGAGGAACTTGGTTCAAAGAAGGCCTAGGGAACAAATGGGAGGACGAAGATGGACGAACGAGACGAACTTGGTCCAAAGAAGGCCTAGGGATCAAATGGGAGGACAAAGATGGACGAACGAGACGAACTTGGTCCAAAGAAGGCCTAGGGATCAAATGGGAGGACGAAGATGGACGAACGAGACGAACTTGGTCCAAAGAAGGCCTAGGGATCAAATGGGAGGACGAAGATGGACGAACGAGACGAACTTGGTCCAAAGAAGGCCTACGGATCAAATGGGTGGACGAAGATGGACGAACGAGACGAACTTGGTCCAAAGAAGGCCTAGGGAACAAATGGGAGGACGAAGATGGACGAACGAGACGAACTTGGTGCAAAGAAGCCCAACGGATCAAATGGGAGGACGAAAAGGGATGAACGAGACGAACGTGGTCCAAAGAAGGCCTACGGATCAAATGGGTGGACGAAGATGGACGAACGAGACGATCTTGGTCCAAGGAAGGCCTAGGGATCTAATGGGAGGACGAAGATGGACGAACGAGACGAACTTGGTCCAAAGAAGGCCTACGGATCAAATGGGTGGACGAAGATGGACGAACGAGACGAACTTGGTCCAAGGAAGGCCTAGGGATCAAATGGGAGGACGAAGATGGACGAACGAGACGAACTGGGTCCAAAGAAGGCCTACGGATCAAATGGGAGGACGAAGATGGAGGAACGAGGCGAACTTGGTCCAAAGAAGGCCTACGGATCAAATGGGAGGACGAAAAGGGATGAACGAGACGAACTTGGTCCAAAGAAGGCCTACGGATCAAATGGGTGGACGAAGATGGACGAACGAGACGAACTTGGTCCAAAGAAGGCCTAGGGAACAAATGGGAGGACGAAGATGGACGAACGAGACGAACTTGGTGCAAAGAAGCCCAACGGATCAAATGGGAGGACGAAAAGGGATGAACGAGACGAACTTGGTCCAAAGAAGGCCTACGGATCAAATGGGTGGACGAAGATGGACGAACGAGACGAACTTGGTCCAAGGAAGGCCTAGGGATCAAATGGGAGGACGAAGATGGACGAACGAGACGAACTGGGTCCAAAGAAGGCCTACGGATCAAATGGGAGGACGAAGATGGAGGAACGAGGCGAACTTGGTCCAAAGAAGGCCTACGGATCAAATGGGAGGACGAAGATGGACGAACGAGACGAACTTGGTCCAAGGAAGGCCTAGGGATCTAATGGGAGGACGAAGATGGACGAACGAGACGAACTTGGTCCAAGGAAGGCCTAGGGATCAAATGGGAGGACGAAGATGGACGAACGAGACGAACTTGGTCTAGAGAAGGCCTACGGATCAATTGGGAGGACGAAGATGGACGAACGAGACGAACTTGGTGCAAAGAAGCCCAACGGATCAAATGGGAGGACGAAAAGGGATGAACGAGACGAACGTGGTCCAAAGAAGGCCTACGGATCAAATGGGTGGACGAAGATGGACGAACGAGACGATCTTGGTCCAAGGAAGGCCTAGGGATCAAATGGGAGGACGAAGATGGACGAACGAGACGAACTTGGTCCAAAGAAGGCCTACGGATCAAATGGGAGGACGAAGATGGACGAACGAGACGAATTTGGTGCAAAGAAGCCCAACGGATCAAATGGGAGGACGAAAAGGGATGAACGAGACGAACTTGGTCCAAAGAAGGCCTACGGATCAAATGGGTGGACGAAGATGGACGAAAGAGACGAACTTGGTCCAAAGAAAGCCTGGGGAACAAATGGGAGGACGAAGATGGACGAACGAGACGAACTTGGTGCAAAGAAGCCCAACGGATCAAATGGGAGGACGAAAAGGGATGAACGAGACGAACGTGGTCCAAAGAAGGCCTACGGATCAAATGGGTGGACGAAGATGGACGAACGAGACGATCTTGGTCCAAGGAAGGCCTAGGGATCAAATGGGAGGACGAAGATGGACGAACGAGACGAACTTGGTCCAAAGAAGGCCTACGGATCAAATGGGAGGACGAAGATGGACGAACGAGACGAACTTGGTCCAAAGAAGGCCTAGGGATCAAATGGGAGGACGAAGATGGACGAACGAGACGAACTTGGTCCAAAGAAGGCCTACGGATCAAATGGGTGGACGAAGATGGACGAACGAGACGAACTTGGTCCAAAGAAGGCCTAGGGAACAAATGGGAGGACGAAGATGGACGAACGAGACGAACTTGGTGCAAAGAAGCCCAACGGATCAAATGGGAGGACGAAAAGGGATGAACGAGACGAACGTGGTCCAAAGAAGGCCTACGGATCAAATGGGTGGACGAAGATGGACGAACGAGACGATCTTGGTCCAAGGAAGGCCTAGGGATCTAATGGGAGGACGAAGATGGACGAACGAGACGAACTTGGTCCAAAGAAGGCCTACGGATCAAATGGGAGGACGAAAAGGGATGAACGAGACGAACTTGGTCCAAAGAAGGCCTACGGATCAAATGGGTGGACGAAGATGGACGAACGAGACGAACTTGGTCCAAAGAAGGCCTAGGGAACAAATGGGAGGACGAAGATGGACGAACGAGACGAACTTGGTGCAAAGAAGCCCAACGGATCAAATGGGAGGACGAAAAGGGATGAACGAGACGAACTTGGTCCAAGGAAGGCCTAGGGATCAAATGGGAGGACGAAGATGGACGAACGAGACGAACTGGGTCCAAAGAAGGCCTACGGATCAAATGGGAGGACGAAGATGGACGAACGAGACGAACTTGGTCCAAGGAAGGCCTAGGGATCTAATGGGAGGACGAAGATGGACGAACGAGACGAACTTGGTCCAAGGAAGGCCTAGGGATCAAATGGGAGGACGAAGATGGACGAACGAGACGAACTTGGTCTAGAGAAGGCCTACGGATCAAATGGGAGGACGAAGATGGACGAACGAGACGAACTTGGTGCAAAGAAGCCCAACGGATCAAATGGGAGGACGAAAAGGGATGAACGAGACGAACGTGGTCCAAAGAAGTCCTACGGATCAAATGGGTGGACGAAGATGGACGAACGAGACGATCTTGGTCCAAGGAAGGCCTAGGGATCAAATGGGAGGACGAAGATGGACGAACGAGACGAACTTGGTCCAAAGAAGGCCTACGGATCAAATGGGAGGACGAAGATGGACGAACGAGACGAATTTGGTGCAAAGAAGCCCAACGGATCAAATGGGAGGACGAAAAGGGATGAACGAGACGAACTTGGTCCAAAGAAGGCCTACGGATCAAATGGGTGGACGAAGATGGACGAAAGAGACGAACTTGGTCCAAAGAAAGCCTGGGGAACAAATGGGAGGACGAAGATGGACGAACGAGACGAACTTGGTGCAAAGAAGCCCAACGGATCAAATGGGAGGACGAAAAGGGATGAACGAGACGAACGTGGTCCAAAGAAGGCCTACGGATCAAATGGGTGGACGAAGATGGACGAACGAGACGATCTTGGTCCAAGGAAGGCCTAGGGATCAAATGGGAGGACGAAGATGGACGAACGAGACGAACTTGGTCCAAAGAAGGCCTACGGATCAAATGGGAGGACGAAGATGGACGAACGAGACGAATTTGGTGCAAAGAAGCCCAACGGATCAAATGGGAGGACGAAAAGGGATGAACGAGACGAACTTGGTCCAAAGAAGGCCTACGGATCAAATGGGTGGACGAAGATGGACGAAAGAGACGAACTTGGTCCAAAGAAAGCCTGGGGAACAAATGGGAGGACGAAGATGGACGAACGAGACGAACTTGGTGCAAAGAAGCCCAACGGATCAAATGGGAGGACGAAAAGGGATGAACGAGACGAACGTGGTCCAAAGAAGGCCTACGGATCAAATGGGTGGACGAAGATGGACGAACGAGACGATCTTGGTCCAAGGAAGGCCTAGGGATCAAATGGGAGGACGAAGATGGACGAACGAGACGAACTTGGTCCAACGAAGGCCTACGGATCAAATGGGAGGACGAAGATGGACGAACGAGACGAACTTGGTCCAAAGAAGGCCTAGGGATCAAATGGGAGGACGAAGATGGACGAACGAGACGAACTTGGTCCAAAGAAGGCCTACGGATCAAATGGGTGGACGAAGATGGACGAACGAGACGAACTTGGTCCAAAGAAGGCCTAGGGAACAAATGGGAGGACGAAGATGGACGAACGAGACGAACTTGGTGCAAAGAAGCCCAACGGATCAAATGGGAGGACGAAAAGGGATGAACGAGACGAACGTGGTCCAAAGAAGGCCTACGGATCAAATGGGTGGACGAAGATGGACGAACGAGACGATCTTGGTCCAAGGAAGGCCTAGGGATCTAATGGGAGGACGAAGATGGACGAACGAGACGAACTTGGTCCAAAGAAGGCCTACGGATCAAATGGGAGGACGAAAAGGGATGAACGAGACGAACTTGGTCCAAAGAAGGCCTACGGATCAAATGGGTGGACGAAGATGGACGAACGAGACGAACTTGGTCCAAAGAAGGCCTAGGGAACAAATGGGAGGACGAAGATGGACGAACGAGACGAACTTGGTGCAAAGAAGCCCAACGGATCAAATGGGAGGACGAAAAGGGATGAACGAGACGAACTTGGTCCAAGGAAGGCCTAGGGATCAAATGGGAGGACGAAGATGGACGAACGAGACGAACTGGGTCCAAAGAAGGCCTACGGATCAAATGGGAGGACGAAGATGGAGGAACGAGGCGAACTTGGTCCAAAGAAGGCCTACGGATCAAATGGGAGGACGAAGATGGACGAACGAGACGAACTTGGTCCAAGGAAGGCCTAGGGATCTAATGGGAGGACGAAGATGGACGAACGAGACGAACTTGGTCTAGAGAAGGCCTACGGATCAAATGGGAGGACGAAGATGGACGAACGAGACGAACTTGGTGCAAAGAAGCCCAACGGATCAAATGGGAGGACGAAAAGGGATGAACGAGACGAACGTGGTCCAAAGAAGTCCTACGGATCAAATGGGTGGACGAAGATGGACGAACGAGACGATCTTGGTCCAAGGAAGGCCTAGGGATCAAATGGGAGGACGAAGATGGACGAACGAGACGAACTTGGTCCAAAGAAGGCCTACGGATCAAATGGGAGGACGAAGATGGACGAACGAGACGAATTTGGTGCAAAGAAGCCCAACGGATCAAATGGGAGGACGAAAAGGGATGAACGAGACGAACTTGGTCCAAAGAAGGCCTACGGATCAAATGGGTGGACGAAGATGGACGAAAGAGACGAACTTGGTCCAAAGAAAGCCTGGGGAACAAATGGGAGGACGAAGATGGACGAACGAGACGAACTTGGTGCAAAGAAGCCCAACGGATCAAATGGGAGGACGAAAAGGGATGAACGAGACGAACGTGGTCCAAAGAAGGCCTACGGATCAAATGGGTGGACGAAGATGGACGAACGAGACGATCTTGGTCCAAGGAAGGCCTAGGGATCAAATGGGAGGACGAAGATGGACGAACGAGACGAACTTGGTCCAAAGAAGGCCTACGGATCAAATGGGAGGACGAAGATGGACGAACGAGACGAATTTGGTGCAAAGAAGCCCAACGGATCAAATGGGAGGACGAAAAGGGATGAACGAGACGAACTTGGTCCAAAGAAGGCCTACGGATCAAATGGGTGGACGAAGATGGACGAAAGAGACGAACTTGGTCCAAAGAAAGCCTGGGGAACAAATGGGAGGACGAAGATGGACGAACGAGACGAACTTGGTCCAAAGAAGGCCTACGGATCAAATGGGTGGACGAAGATGGACGAACGAGACGAACTTGGTCCAAGGAAGGCCTACGGATCAAATGGGAGGACGAAGATGGACGAACGAGACGAACTTGGTCCAAAGAAGGCCTACGGATCAAATGGGTGGACGAAGATGGACGAACGAGACGAACTTGGTCCAGAGAAGGCCTACGGATCAAATGGGAGGATGAAGATGGAGGAACGAGGCGAACTTGGTCCACAGAAGGCCTACGGATCAAATGGGAGGACAAAGATGGACGAACGAGACGAACTTGGTCCAAAGAAGGCCTAGGGATCAAATGGGAGGACGAAGATGGACGAACGAGAGGAACTTGGTTCAAAGAAGGCCTAGGGAACAATTTGGAGGACGAAGATGGACGAACGAGACGAACTTGGTCCAAAGAAGGCCTAGGGATCAAATGGGAGGACAAAGATGGACGAACGAGACGAACTTGGTCCAAAGAAGGCCTACGGATCAAATGGGAGGACGAAGATGGAGGAACGAGGCGAACTTGGTCCAATGAAGGCCTACGGATCAAATAGGAGGACGAAGATGGACGAACGAGACGAACTTGGTGCAAAGAAGCCCAACGGATCAAATGGGAGGACGAAAAGGGATGAACGAGACGAACTTGGTCCAAAGAAGGCCTACGGATCAAATGGGTGGACGAAGATGGACGAACGAGACGAACTTGGTCCAAAGAAGGCCTAGGGATCAAATGGGAGGACGAAGATGGACGAACGAGAGGAACTTGGTCCAAAGATGGCCAACGGATCAAATGGGAGGACAAAGATGGACGAACGAGACGAACTTGGTGCAAAGAAGCCCAACGGATCAAATGGGAGGACGAAAAGGGATGAACGAGACGAACGTGGTCCAAAGAAGGCCTACGGATCAAATGGGTGGACGAAGATGGACGAACGAGACGATCTTGGTCCAAGGACGGCCTAGGGATCAAATGGGAGGACGAAGATGGACGAACGAGACGAACTTGGTCCAAAGAAGGCCTACGGATCAAATGGGAGGATGAAGATGGAGGAACGAGGCGAACTTGGTCCACAGAAGGCCTACGGATCAAATGGGAGGACAAAGATGGACGAACGAGACGAACTTGGTCCAAAGAAGGCCTAGGGAACAAATGGGAGGACGAAGATGGACGAACGAGACGAACTTGGTCCAAAGAAGGCCTAGGGATCAAATGGGAGGACAAAGATGGACGAACGAGACGAACTTGGTCCAAAGAAGGCCTACGGATCAAATGGGAGGACGAAGATGGAGGAACGAGGCGAACTTGGTCCAAAGAAGGCCTACGGATCAAATAGGAGGACGAAGATGGACGAACGAGACGAACTTGGTGCAAAGAAGCCCAACGGATCAAATGGGAGGACGAAAAGGGATGAACGAGACGAACTTGGTCCAAAGAAGGCCTACGGATCAAATGGGTGGACGAAGATGGACGAACGAGACGAACTTGGTCCAAAGAAGGCCTAGGGATCAAATGGGAGGACGAAGATGGACGAACGAGAGGAACTTGGTCCAAAGATGGCCAACGGATCAAATGGGAGGACAAAGATGGACGAACGAGACGAACTTGGTCCAAAGAAGGCCTAGGGATCAAATGGGAGGACGAAGTTGGACGAACGAGAGGAACTTGGTCCAAAGAAGGCCTAGGGAACAAATGGGAGGACGAAGATGGACGAACGAGACGAACTTGGTGCAAAGAAGCCCAACGGATCAAATGGGAGGACGAAAAGGGATGAACGAGACGAACTTGGTCCAAAGAAGCCCAACGGATCAAATGGGAGGACGATGATGGACGAACGAGACGAACTTGGTCCAAAGAAGCCCAACGGATCAAATGGGAGGACGAAGATGGACGAACGAGGTGAACTTGGTCCAAAGAAGGCCTACGGATCAAATGGGAGGACGAAAATGGACGAACGAGGCGAAGTTGGTCCAAAGAAGGCCTAGGGATCAAATGGGAGGACGAAGATGGAGGAACGAGGCGAACTTGGTCCAAAGAAGGCCTAGGGATCAAATGGGAGGACGAGGATGGACGAACGAGACGAAGTTGGTCCAAAGAAAGCCTAGGGATCAAATGGGAGGACGACGATGGACGAACGAGACGAACTTGGTGCAAAGAAGCCCAACGGATCAAATGGGAGGACGACGATGGACGAACGAGACGAACTTGGTGCAAAGAAGCCCAACGGATCAAATGGGAGGACGAAAAGGGATGAACGAGACGAACTTGGTCCAAAGAAGGCCTACGGATCAAATGGGTGGACGAAGATGGACGAACGAGACGAACTTGGTCGAAGGAAGGCCTACGGATCAAATGGGAGGACGAAGATGGACGAACGAGACGAACTTGGTCCAAAGAAGGCCTACGGATCAAATGGGAGGACGAAGATGGAGGAACGAGGCGAACTTGGTCCAATGAAGGCCTACGGATCAAATAGGAGGACGAAGATGGACGAACGAGACGAACTTGGTGCAAAGAAGCCCAACGGATCAAATTGGTGGACGAAAAGGGATGAACGAGACGAACTTGGTCCAAAGAAGGCCTACGGATCAAATGGGTGGACGAAGATGGACGAACGAGACGAACTTGGTCCAAAGAAGGCCTAGGGATCAAATGGGAGGACGAAGATGGACGAACGAGAGGAACTTGGTCCAAAGATGGCCAACGGATCAAATGGGAGGACAAAGATGGACGAACGAGACGAACTTGGTGCAAAGAAGCCCAACGGATCAAATGGGAGGACGAAAAGGGATGAACGAGACGAACGTGGTCCAAAGAAGGCCTACGGATCAAATGGGTGGACGAAGATGGACGAACGAGACGATCTTGGTCCAAGGACGGCCTAGGGATCAAATGGGAGGACGAAGATGGACGAACGAGACGAACTTGGTCCAAAGAAGGCCTACGGATCAAATGGGAGGATGAAGATGGAGGAACGAGGCGAACTTGGTCCACAGAAGGCCTACGGATCAAATGGGAGGACAAAGATGGACGAACGAGACGAACTTGGTCCAAAGAAGGCCTACGGATCAAATGGGAGGACGAAGATGGACGAACGAGACGAACTTGGTCCAAAGAAGGCCTAGGGATCAAATGGGAGGACAAAGATGGACGAACGAGACGAACTTGGTCCAAAGAAGGCCTACGGATCAAATGGGAGGACGAAGATGGAGGAACGAGGCGAACTTGGTCCAAAGAAGGCCTACGGATCAAATAGGAGGACGAAGATGGACGAACGAGACGAACTTGGTGCAAAGAAGCCCAACGGATCAAATGGGAGGACGAAAAGGGATGAACGAGACGAACTTGGTCCAAAGAAGGCCTACGGATCAAATGGGTGGACGAAGATGGACGAACGAGACGAACTTGGTCCAAAGAAGGCCTAGGGATCAAATGGGAGGACGAAGATGGACGAACGAGAGGAACTTGGTCCAAAGATGGCCAACGGATCAAATGGGAGGACAAAGATGGACGAACGAGACGAACTTGGTCCAAAGAAGGCCTAGGGATCAAATGGGAGGACGAAGTTGGACGAACGAGAGGAACTTGGTCCAAAGAAGGCCTAGGGAACAAATGGGAGGACGAAGATGGACGAACGAGACGAACTTGGTGCAAAGAAGCCCAACGGATCAAATGGGAGGACGAAAAGGGATGAACGAGACGAACTTGGTCCAAAGAAGCCCAACGGATCAAATGGGAGGACGATGATGGACGAACGAGACGAACTTGGTCCAAAGAAGCCCAACGGATCAAATGGGAGGACGAAGATGGACGAACGAGGTGAACTTGGTCCAAAGAAGGCCTACGGATCAAATGGGAGGACGAAAATGGACGAACGAGGCGAAGTTGGTCCAAAGAAGGCCTAGGGATCAAATGGGAGGACGAAGATGGAGGAACGAGGCGAACTTGGTCCAAAGAAGGCCTAGGGATCAAATGGGAGGACGAGGATGGACGAACGAGACGAAGTTGGTCCAAAGAAAGCCTAGGGATCAAATGGGAGGACGACGATGGACGAACGAGACGAACTTGGTGCAAAGAAGCCCAACGGATCAAATGGGAGGACGACGATGGACGAACGAGACGAACTTGGTGCAAAGAAGCCCAACGGATCAAATGGGAGGACGAAAAGGGATGAACGAGACGAACTTGGTCCAAAGAAGGCCTACGGATCAAATGGGTGGACGAAGATGGACGAACGAGACGAACTTGGTCGAAGGAAGGCCTACGGATCAAATGGGAGGACGAAGATGGACGAACGAGACGAACTTGGTCCAAAGAAGGCCTACGGATCAAATGGGAGGACGAAGATGGAGGAACGAGGCGAACTTGGTCCAATGAAGGCCTACGGATCAAATAGGAGGACGAAGATGGACGAACGAGACGAACTTGGTGCAAAGAAGCCCAACGGATCAAATTGGTGGACGAAAAGGGATGAACGAGACGAACTTGGTCCAAAGAAGGCCTACGGATCAAATGGGTGGACGAAGATGGACGAACGAGACGAACTTGGTCCAAAGAAGGCCTAGGGATCAAATGGGAGGACGAAGATGGACGAACGAGAGGAACTTGGTCCAAAGATGGCCAACGGATCAAATGGGAGGACAAAGATGGACGAACGAGACGAACTTGGTGCAAAGAAGCCCAACGGATCAAATGGGAGGACGAAAAGGGATGAACGAGACGAACGTGGTCCAAAGAAGGCCTACGGATCAAATGGGTGGACGAAGATGGACGAACGAGACGATCTTGGTCCAAGGACGGCCTAGGGATCAAATGGGAGGACGAAGATGGACGAACGAGACGAACTTGGTCCAAAGAAGGCCTACGGATCAAATGGGAGGATGAAGATGGAGGAACGAGGCGAACTTGGTCCACAGAAGGCCTACGGATCAAATGGGAGGACAAAGATGGACGAACGAGACGAACTTGGTCCAAAGAAGGCCTACGGATCAAATGGGAGGACGAAGATGGACGAACGAGACGAACTTGGTCCAAAGAAGGCCTAGGGATCAAATGGGAGGACAAAGATGGACGAACGAGACGAACTTGGTCCAAAGAAGGCCTACGGATCAAATGGGAGGACGAAGATGGAGGAACGAGGCGAACTTGGTCCAAAGAAGGCCTACGGATCAAATAGGAGGACGAAGATGGACGAACGAGACGAACTTGGTGCAAAGAAGCCCAACGGATCAAATGGGAGGACGAAAAGGGATGAACGAGACGAACTTGGTCCAAAGAAGGCCTACGGATCAAATGGGTGGACGAAGATGGACGAACGAGACGAACTTGGTCCAAAGAAGGCCTAGGGATCAAATGGGAGGACGAAGATGGACGAACGAGAGGAACTTGGTCCAAAGATGGCCAACGGATCAAATGGGAGGACAAAGATGGACGAACGAGACGAACTTGGTCCAAAGAAGGCCTAGGGATCAAATGGGAGGACGAAGTTGGACGAACGAGAGGAACTTGGTCCAAAGAAGGCCTAGGGAACAAATGGGAGGACGAAGATGGACGAACGAGACGAACTTGGTGCAAAGAAGCCCAACGGATCAAATGGGAGGACGAAAAGGGATGAACGAGACGAACTTGGTCCAAAGAAGCCCAACGGATCAAATGGGAGGACGAAGATGGACGAACGAGACGAACTTGGTCCAAAGAAGCCCAACGGATCAAATGGGAGGACGAAGATGGACGAACGAGGCGAACTTGGTCCAAAGAAGGCCTACGGATCAAATGGGAGGACGAAAATGGACGAACGAGGCGAAGTTGGTCCAAAGAAGGCCTAGGGATCAAATGGGAGGACGAAGATGGAGGAACGAGGCGAACTTGGTCCAAAGAAGGCCTAGGGATCAAATGGGAGGACGAGGATGGACGAACGAGACGAAGTTGGTCCAAAGAAGGCCTAGGGATCAAATGGGAGGACGACGATGGACGAACGAGACGAACTTGGTCCAAAGAAGGCCTAGGGATCAAATGGGAGGACGAAGATGGACGAACGAGACGAACTTGGTGCAAAGAAGGCCTAGGGATCAAATGGGAGGACGAAGATGGACGAACGAGACGAACTTGGTCCAAAGAAGGCCTAGGGATCAAATGGGAGGACGAAGATGGACGAACGAGACGAACTTGGTCCAAAGAAGGCCTACGGATCAAATGGGTGGACGAAGATGGACGAACGAGACGAACTTGGTCCAAAGAAGGCCTAGGGATCAAATGGGAGGACGAAGATGGACGAACGAGACGAACTTGGTCCAAAGAAGGCCTAGGGATCAAATGGGACGACGAAGATGGACGAACGAGACGAACTTGGTCCAAAGAAGGCCTACGGATCAAATGGGTGGACGAAGATGGACGAACGAGACGAACTTGGTCCAAAGAAGGCCTAGGGAACAAATGGGAGGACGAAGATGGACGAACGAGACGAACTTGGTGCAAAGAAGCCCAACGGATCAAATGGGAGGACGAAAAGGGATGAACGAGACGAACGTGGTCCAAAGAAGGCCTACGGATCAAATGGGTGGACGAAGATGGACGAACGAGACGATCTTGGTCCAAGGAAGGCCTAGGGATCTAATGGGAGGACGAAGATGGACGAACGAGACGAACTTGGTCCAAAGAAGGCCTACGGATCAAATGGGAGGACGAAAAGGGATCAACGAGACGAACTTGGTCCAAAGAAGGCCTACGGATCAAATGGGTGGACGAAGATGGACGAACGAGACGAACTTGGTCCAAAGAAGGCGTAGGGAACAAATGGGAGGACGAAGATGGACGAACGAGACGAACTTGGTGCAAAGAAGCCCAACGGATCAAATGGGAGGACGAAAAGGGATGAACGAGACGAACTTGGTCCAAAGAAGGCCTACGGATCAAATGGGTGGACGAAGATGGACGAACGAGAGGAACTTGGTCCAAGGAAGGCCTAGGGATCAAATGGGAGGACGAAGATGGATGAACGAGACGAACTGGGTCCAAAGAAGGCCTACGGATCAAATGGGAGGACGAAGATGGACGAACGAGACGAACTGGGTCCAAAGAAGGCCTACGGATCAAATGGGAGGACGAAAATGGAGGAACGAGGCGAACTTGGTCCAAAGAAGGCCTACGGATCAAATGGGAGGACGAAGATGGACGAACGAGACGAACTTGGTCCAAGGAAGGCCTAGGGATCTAATGGGAGGACGAAGATGGACGAACGAGACGAACTTGGTCCAAGGAAGGCCTAGGGATCAAATGGGAGGACGAAGATGGACGAACGAGACGAACTTGGTCCAGAGAAGGCCTACGGATCAAATGGGAGGACGAAGATGGACGAACGAGACGAACTTGGTGCAAAGAAGCCCAACGGATCAAATGGGAGGACGAAAAGGGATGAACGAGACGAACGTGGTCCAAAGAAGGCCTACGGATCAAATGGGTGGACGAAGATGGACGAACGAGACGATCTTGGTCCAAGGAAGGCCTAGGGATCAAATGGGAGGACGAAGATGGACGAACGAGACGAACTTGGTCCAAAGAAGGCCTACGGATCAAATGGGAGGACGAAGATGGACGAACGAGACGAATTTGGTGCAAAGAAGCCCAACGGATCAAATGGGAGGACGAAAAGGGATGAACGAGACGAACTTGGTCCAAAGAAGGCCTACGGATCAAATGGGTGGACGAAGATGGACGAAAGAGACGAACTTGGTCCAAAGAAGGCCTGGGGAACAAATGGGAGGACGAAGATGGACGAACGAGACGAACTTGGTGCAAAGAAGCCCAACGGATCAAATGGGAGGACGAAAAGGGATGAACGAGACGAACTTGGTCCAAAGAAGGCCTACGGATCAAATGGGTGGACGAAGATGGACGAACGAGACGAACTTGGTCCAAGGAAGGCCTACGGATCAAATGGGAGGACGAAGATGGACGAACGAGACGAACTTGGTCCAAAGAAGGCCTACGGATCAAATGGGAGGACGAAGATGGAGGAACGAGGCGAACTTGGTCCAAAGAAGGCCTACGGATCAAATAGGAGGACGAAGATGGACGAACGAGACGAACATGGTGCAAAGAAGCCAAACGGATCAAATGGGAGGACGAAGATGGATGAACGAGACGAACTTGGTCCAAAGAAGGCCTACGGATCAAATGGGTGGACGAAGATGGACGAACGAGACGAACTTGGTCCAAGGAAGGCCTAGGGATCAAATGGGAGGACGAAGATGGACGAACGAGACGAACTTGGTCCAGAGAAGGCCTACGGATCAAATGGGAGGATGAAGATGGAGGAACGAGGCGAACTTGGTCCACAGAAGGCCTACGGATCAAATGGGAGGACAAAGATGGACGAACGAGACGAACTTGGTCCAAAGAAGGCCTAGGGATCAAATGGGAGGACGAAGATGGACGAACGAGAGGAACTTGGTCCAAAGAAGGCCTAGGGAACAAATGGGAGGACGAAGATGGACGAACGAGACGAACTTGGTCCAAAGAAGGCCTAGGGATCAAATGGGAGGACAAAGATGGACGAACGAGACGAACTTGGTCCAAAGAAGGCCTACGGATCAAATGGGAGGACGAAGATGGAGGAACGAGGCGAACTTGGTCCAAAGAAGGCCTACGGATCAAATAGGAGGACGAAGATGGACGAACGAGACGAACTTGGTGCAAAGAAGCCCAACGGATCAAATGGGAGGACGAAAAGGGATGAACGAGACGAACGTGGTCCAAAGAAGGCCTACGGATCAAATGGGTGGACGAAGATGGACGAACGAGACGATCTTGGTCCAAGGAAGGCCTAGGGATCAAATGGGAGGACGAAGATGGACGAACGAGAGGAACTTGGTCCAAAGAAGGCCTAGGGAACAAATGGGAGGACGAAGATGGACGAACGAGACGAACTTGGTCCAAAGAAGGCCTAGGGATCTAATGGGAGGACGAGGATGGACGAACGAGACGAAGTTGGTCCAAAGAAGGCCTAGGGATCAAATGGGTGGACGAAGATGGACGAACGAGACGAACTTGGTCCAAAGAAGGCCTAGGGATCAAATGGGAGGACGAAGATGGACGAACGAGACGAACTTGGTCCAAAGAAGGCCTACGGATCAAATGGGTGGACGAAGATGGACGAACGAGACGAACTTGGTCCAAAGAAGGCCTAGGGAACAAATGGGAGGACGAAGATGGACGAACGAGACGAACTTGGTGCAAAGAAGCCCAACGGATCAAATGGGAGGACGAAAAGGGATGAACGAGACGAACGTGGTCCAAAGAAGGCCTACGGATCAAATAGGTGGACGAAGATGGACGAACGAGACGATCTTGGTCCAAGGAAGGCCTACGGATCAAATGGGAGGACGAAGATGGACGAACGAGACGAACTTGGTCCAAAGAAGGCCTACTGATCAAATGGGAGGACGAAGATGGAGGAACGAGGCGAACTTGGTCCAAAGAAGGCCTACGGATCAAATAGGAGGACGAAGATGGACGAACGAGACGAACATGGTGCAAAGAAGCCAAACGGATCAAATGGGAGGACGAAAAGGGATGAACGAGACGAACTTGGTCCAAAGAAGGCCTACGGATCAAATGGGTGGACGAAGATGGACGAACGAGACGAACTTGGTCCAAGGAAGGCCTAGGGATCAAATGGGAGGACGAAGATGGACGAACGAGACGAACTTGGTCCAGAGAAGGCCTACGGATCAAATGGGAGGATGAAGATGGAGGAACGAGGCGAACTTGGTCCACAGAAGGCCTACGGATCAAATGGGAGGACAAAGATGGACGAACGAGACGAACTTGGTCCAAAGAAGGCCTAGGGATCAAATGGGAGGACGAAGATGGACGAACGAGAGGAACTTGGTCCAAAGAAGGCCTAGGGAACAAATGGGAGGACGAAGATGGACGAACGAGACGAACTTGGTCCAAAGAAGGCCTAGGGATCAAATGGGAGGACAAAGATGGACGAACGAGACGAACTTGGTCCAAAGATGGCCTACGGATCAAATGGGAGGACGAAGATGGAGGAACGAGGCGAACTTGGTCCAAAGAAGGCCTACGGATCAAATAGGAGGACGAAGATGGACGAACGAGACGAACTTGGTGCAAAGAAGCCCAACGGATCAAATGGGAGGACGAAAAGGGATGAACGAGACGAACGTGGTCCAAAGAAGGCCTACGGATCAAATGGGTGGACGAAGATGGACGAACGAGACGATCTTGGTCCAAGGAAGGCCTAGGGATCAAATGGGAGGACGAAGATGGACGAACGAGAGGAACTTGGTCCAAAGAAGGCCTAGGGAACAAATGGGAGGACGAAGATGGACGAACGAGACGAACTTGGTCCAAAGAAGGCCTAGGGATCTAATGGGAGGACGAGGATGGACGAACGAGACGAAGTTGGTCCAAAGAAGGCCTAGGGATCAAATGGGAGGACGACGATGGACGAACGAGACGAACTTGGTCCAAAGAAGGCCTAGGGATCAAATGGGAGGACGAAGATGGACGAACGAGACGAACTTGGTGCAAAGAAGGCCTAGGGATCAAATGGGAGGACGAAGATGGACGAACGAGACGAACTTGGTCCAAAGAAGGCCTAGGGATCAAATGGGAAGACGAAGATGGACGAACGAGACGAACTTGGTCCAAAGAAGGCCTACGGATCAAATGGGTGGACGAAGATGGACGAACGAGACGAACTTGGTCCAAAGAAGGCCTAGGGATCAAATGGGAGGACGAAGATGGACGAACGAGACGAACTTGGTCCAAAGAAGGCCTAGGGATCAAATGGGAGGACGAAGATGGACGAACGAGACGAACTTGGTCCAAAGAAGGCCTAGGGAACAAATGGGAGGACGAAGATGGACGAACGAGACGAACTTGGTGCAAAGAAGCCCAACGGATCAAATGGGAGGACGAAAAGGGATGAACGAGACGAACGTGGTCCAAAGAAGGCCTACGGATCAAATGGGTGGACGAAGATGGACGAACGAGACGATCTTGGTCCAAGGAAGGCCTAGGGATCTAATGGGAGGACGAAGATGGACGAACGAGACGAACTTGGTCCAAAGAAGGCCTACGGATCAAATGGGAGGACGAAAAGGGATCAACGAGACGAACTTGGTCCAAAGAAGGCCTACGGATCAAATGGGTGGACGAAGATGGACGAACGAGACGAACTTGGTCCAAAGAAGGCGTAGGGAACAAATGGGAGGACGAAGATGGACGAACGAGAAGAACTTGGTGCAAAGAAGCCCAACGGATCAAATGGGAGGACGAAAAGGGATGAACGAGACGAACTTGGTCCAAAGAAGGCCTAGGGATCAAATGGGAGGACGAGGATGGACGAACGAGACGAAGTTGGTCCAAAGAAGGCCTAGGGATCAAATGGGAGGACGAAGATGGACGAACGAGACGATCTTGGTCCAAGGAAGGCCTAGGGATCTAATGGGAGGACGAAGATGGACGAACGAGACGAACTTGGTCCAAAGAAGGCCTACGGATCAAATGGGAGGACGAAAAGGGATCAACGAGACGAACTTGGTCCAAAGAAGGCCTACGGATCAAATGGGTGGACGAAGATGGACGAACGAGACGAACTTGGTCCAAAGAAGGCGTAGGGAACAAATGGGAGGACGAAGATGGACGAACGAGAAGAACTTGGTGCAAAGAAGCCCAACGGATCAAATGGGAGGACGAAAAGGGATGAACGAGACGAACTTGGTCCAAAGAAGGCCTACGGATCAAATGGGTGGACGAAGATGGACGAACGAGAGGAACTTGGTCCAAGGAAGGCCTAGGGATCAAATGGGAGGACGAAGATGGACGAACGAGACGAACTGGGTCCAAAGAAGGCCTACGGATCAAATGGGAGGACGAAGATGGAGGAACGAGGCGAACTTGGTCCAAAGAAGGCCTACGGATCTAATGGGAGGACGAAGATGGACGAACGAGACGAACTTGGTCCAAGGAAGGCCTAGGGATCAAATGGGAGGACGAAGATGGACGAACGAGAGGAACTTGGTCCAAAGAAGGCCTAGGGAACAAATGGGAGGACGAAGATGGACGAACGAGACGAACTTGGTCCAAAGAAGGCCTAGGGATCTAATGGGAGGACGAGGATGGACGAACGAGACGAAGTTGGTCCAAAGAAGGCCTAGGGATCAAATGGGTGGACGAAGATGGACGAACGAGACGAACTTGGTCCAAAGAAGGCCTAGGGATCAAATGGGAGGACGAAGATGGACGAACGAGACGAACTTGGTCCAAAGAAGGCCTACGGATCAAATGGGTGGACGAAGATGGACGAACGAGACGAACTTGGTCCAAAGAAGGCCTAGGGAACAAATGGGAGGACGAAGATGGACGAACGAGACGAACTTGGTGCAAAGAAGCCCAACGGATCAAATGGGAGGACGAAAAGGGATGAACGAGACGAACGTGGTCCAAAGAAGGCCTACGGATCAAATAGGTGGACGAAGATGGACGAACGAGACGATCTTGGTCCAAGGAAGGCCTACGGATCAAATGGGAGGACGAAGATGGACGAACGAGACGAACTTGGTCCAAAGAAGGCCTACGGATCAAATGGGAGGACGAAGATGGAGGAACGAGGCGAACTTGGTCCAAAGAAGGCCTACGGATCAAATAGGAGGACGAAGATGGACGAACGAGACGAACATGGTGCAAAGAAGCCAAACGGATCAAATGGGAGGACGAAAAGGGATGAACGAGACGAACTTGGTCCAAAGAAGGCCTACGGATCAAATGGGTGGACGAAGATGGACGAACGAGACGAACTTGGTCCAAGGAAGGCCTAGGGATCAAATGGGAGGACGAAGATGGACGAACGAGACGAACTTGGTCCAGAGAAGGCCTACGGATCAAATGGGAGGATGAAGATGGAGGAACGAGGCGAACTTGGTCCACAGAAGGCCTACGGATCAAATGGGAGGACAAAGATGGACGAACGAGACGAACTTGGTCCAAAGAAGGCCTAGGGATCAAATGGGAGGACGAAGATGGACGAACGAGAGGAACTTGGTCCAAAGAAGGCCTAGGGAACAAATGGGAGGACGAAGATGGACGAACGAGACGAACTTGGTCCAAAGAAGGCCTAGGGATCAAATGGGAGGACAAAGATGGACGAACGAGACGAACTTGGTCCAAAGAAGGCCTACGGATCAAATGGGAGGACGAAGATGGAGGAACGAGGCGAACTTGGTCCAAAGAAGGCCTACGGATCAAATAGGAGGACGAAGATGGACGAACGAGACGAACTTGGTGCAAAGAAGCCCAACGGATCAAATGGGAGGACGAAAAGGGATGAACGAGACGAACGTGGTCCAAAGAAGGCCTACGGATCAAATGGGTGGACGAAGATGGACGAACGAGACGATCTTGGTCCAAGGAAGGCCTAGGGATCAAATGGGAGGACGAAGATGGACGAACGAGAGGAACTTGGTCCAAAGAAGGCCTAGGGAACAAATGGGAGGACGAAGATGGACGAACGAGACGAACTTGGTCCAAAGAAGGCCTAGGGATCTAATGGGAGGACGAGGATGGACGAACGAGACGAAGTTGGTCCAAAGAAGGCCTAGGGATCAAATGGGAGGACGACGATGGACGAACGAGACGAACTTGGTCCAAAGAAGGCCTAGGGATCAAATGGGAGGACGAAGATGGACGAACGAGACGAACTTGGTGCAAAGAAGGCCTAGGGATCAAATGGGAAGACGAAGATGGACGAACGAGACGAACTTGGTCCAAAGAAGGCCTACGGATCAAATGGGTGGACGAAGATGGACGAACGAGACGAACTTGGTCCAAAGAAGGCCTAGGGATCAAATGGGAGGACGAAGATGGACGAACGAGACGAACTTGGTCCAAAGAAGGCCTAGGGATCAAATGGGAGGACGAAGATGGACGAACGAGACGAACTTGGTCCAAAGAAGGCCTAGGGAACAAATGGGAGGACGAAGATGGACGAACGAGACGAACTTGGTGCAAAGAAGCCCAACGGATCAAATGGGAGGACGAAAAGGGATGAACGAGACGAACGTGGTCCAAAGAAGGCCTACGGATCAAATGGGTGGACGAAGATGGACGAACGAGACGATCTTGGTCCAAGGAAGGCCTAGGGATCTAATGGGAGGACGAAGATGGACGAACGAGACGAACTTGGTCCAAAGAAGGCCTACGGATCAAATGGGAGGACGAAAAGGGATCAACGAGACGAACTTGGTCCAAAGAAGGCCTACGGATCAAATGGGTGGACGAAGATGGACGAACGAGACGAACTTGGTCCAAAGAAGGCGTAGGGAACAAATGGGAGGACGAAGATGGACGAACGAGAAGAACTTGGTGCAAAGAAGCCCAACGGATCAAATGGGAGGACGAAAAGGGATGAACGAGACGAACTTGGTCCAAAGAAGGCCTAGGGATCAAATGGGAGGACGAGGATGGACGAACGAGAGGAACTTGGTCCAAGGAAGGCCTAGGGATCAAATGGGAGGACGAAGATGGACGAACGAGACGAACTGGGTCCAAAGAAGGCCTACGGATCAAATGGGAGGACGAAGATGGAGGAACGAGGCGAACTTGGTCCAAAGAAGGCCTACGGATCAAATGGGAGGACGAAGATGGACGAACGAGACGAACTTGGTCCAAGGAAGGCCTAGGGATCTAATGGGAGGACGAAGATGGACGAACGAGACGAACTTGGTCCAAGGAAGGCCTAGGGATCAAATGGGAGGACGAAGATGGACGAACGAGACGAACTTGGTCCAGAGAAGGCCTACGGATCAAATGGGAGGAC
This sequence comes from Glycyrrhiza uralensis, assembly GCA_030159175.1. Lineage (NCBI taxonomy): Eukaryota > Viridiplantae > Streptophyta > Magnoliopsida > Fabales > Fabaceae > Glycyrrhiza > Glycyrrhiza uralensis. The sequence goes on along the minus strand of BRZY01000002.1, from coordinate 20,955,825 downwards.
GAAGATGGACGAACGAGACGAACTTGGTGCAAAGAAGCCCAACGGATCAAATGGGAGGACGAAAAGGGATGAACGAGACGAACGTGGTCCAAAGAAGGCCTACGGATCAAATGGGTGGACGAAGATGGACGAACGAGACGATCTTGGTCCAAGGAAGGCCTAGGGATCAAATGGGAGGACGAAGATGGACGAACGAGACGAACTTGGTCCAAAGAAGGCCTACGGATCAAATGGGAGGACGAAGATGGACGAACGAGACGAATTTGGTGCAAAGAAGCCCAACGGATCAAATGGGAGGACGAAAAGGGATGAACGAGACGAACTTGGTCCAAAGAAGGCCTACGGATCAAATGGGTGGACGAAGATGGACGAAAGAGACGAACTTGGTCCAAAGAAGGCCTGGGGAACAAATGGGAGGACGAAGATGGACGAACGAGACGAACTTGGTGCAAAGAAGCCCAACGGATCAAATGGGAGGACGAAAAGGGATGAACGAGACGAACTTGGTCCAAAGAAGGCTTACGGATCAAATGGGTGGACGAAGATGGACGAACGAGACGAACCTGGTCCAAGGAAGGCCTACGAATCAAATGGGAGGACGAAGATGGACGAACGAGACGAACTTGATCCAAAGAAGGCCTACGGATCAAATGGGAGGACGAAGATGGAGGAACGAGGCGAACTTGGTCCAAAGAAGGCCTACGGATCAAATAGGAGGACGAAGATGGACGAACGAGACGAACATGGTGCAAAGAAGCCAAACGGATCAAATGGGAGGACGAAAAGGGATGAACGAGACGAACTTGGTCCAAAGAAGGCCTACGGATCAAATGGGTGGACGAAGATGGACGAACGAGACGAACTTGGTCCAAGGAAGGCCTAGGGATCAAATGGGAGGACGAAGATGGACGAACGAGACGAACTTGGTCCAGAGAAGGCCTACGGATCAAATGGGAGGATGAAGATGGAGGAACGAGGCGAACTTGGTCCACAGAAGGCCTACGGATCAAATGGGAGGACAAAGATGGACGAACGAGACGAACTTGGTCCAAAGAAGGCCTAGGGATCAAATGGGAGGACGAAGATGGACGAACGAGAGGAACTTGGTCCAAAGAAGGCCTAGGGAACAAATGGGAGGACGAAGATGGACGAACGAGACGAACTTGGTCCAAAGAAGGCCTAGGGATCAAATGGGAGGACAAAGATGGACGAACGAGACGAACTTGGTCCAAAGAAGGCCTACGGATCAAATGGGAGGACGAAGATGGAGGAACGAGGCGAACTTGGTCCAAAGAAGGCCTACGGATCAAATAGGAGGACGAAGATGGACGAACGAGACGAACTTGGTGCAAAGAAGCCCAACGGATCAAATAGGAGGACGAAAAGGGATGAACGAGACGAACGTGGTCCAAAGAAGGCCTACGGATCAAATGGGTGGACGAAGATGGACGAACGAGACGATCTTGGTCCAAGGAAGGCCTAGGGATCAAATGGGAGGACGAAGATGGACGAACGAGAGGAACTTGGTCCAAAGAAGGCCTAGGGAACAAATGGGAGGACGAAGATGGACGAACGAGAAAAATTGGTCCAAAGAAGGCCTAGGGATCTAATGGGAGGACGAAGATGGACGAACGAGACGAACTTGGTCCAAGGAAGGCCTAGGGATCAAATGGGAGGACGAAGATGGACGAACGAGACGAACTTGGTCCAGAGAAGGCCTACGGATCAAATGGGAGGACGAAGATGGACGAACGAGACGAACTTGGTGCAAAGAAGCCCAACGGATCAAATGGGAGGACGAAAAGGGATGAACGAGACGAACGTGGTCCAAAGAAGGCCTACGGATCAAATGGGTGGACGAAGATGGACGAACGAGACGATCTTGGTCCAAGGAAGGCCTAGGGATCAAATGGGAGGACGAAGATGGACGAACGAGACGAACTTGGTCCAAAGAAGGCCTACGGATCAAATGGGAGGACGAAGATGGACGAACGAGACGAATTTGGTGCAAAGAAGCCCAACGGATCAAATGGGAGGACGAAAAGGGATGAACGAGACGAACTTGGTCCAAAGAAGGCCTACGGATCAAATGGGTGGACGAAGATGGACGAAAGAGACGAACTTGGTCCAAAGAAGGCCTGGGGAACAAATGGGAGGACGAAGATGGACGAACGAGACGAACTTGGTGCAAAGAAGCCCAACGGATCAAATGGGAGGACGAAAAGGGATGAACGAGACGAACTTGGTCCAAAGAAGGCCTACGGATCAAATGGGTGGACGAAGATGGACGAACGAGACGAACTTGGTCCAAGGAAGGCTTACGGATCAAATGGGAGGACGAAGATGGACGAACGAGACGAACTTGGTCCAAAGAAGGCCTACGGATCAAATGGGAGGACGAAGATGGAGGAACGAGGTGAACTTGGTCCAAAGAAGGCCTACGGATCAAATAGGAGGACGAAGATGGACGAACGAGACGAACATGGTGCAAAGAAGCCAAACGGATCAAATGGGAGGACGAAAAGGGATGAACGAGACGAACTTGGTCCAAAGAAGGCCTACGGATCAAATGGGTGGACGAAGATGGACGAACGAGACGAACTTGGTCCAAGGAAGGCCTAGGGATCAAATGGGAGGACGAAGATGGACGAACGAGACGAACTTGGTCCAGAGAAGGCCTACGGATCAAATGGGAGGACGAAGATGGACGAACGAGGCGAAGTTGGTCCAAAGAAGGCCAAGGGATCAAATGGGAGGACGAAGATGGAGGAACGAGGCGAACTTGGTCCAAAGAAGGCCTAGGGATCAAATGGGAGGACGAGGATGGACGAACGAGACGAAGTTGGTCCAAAGAAGGCCTAGGGATCAAATGGGAGGACGAAGATGGACGAACGAGACGAACTTGGTCCAAAGAAGGCCTAGGGATCAAATGGGAGGACGAAGATGGACGAACGAGACGACTTCGTCCAAAGAAGGCCTACGGACCAAATGGGAGGACGAAGGTGGAGGAACGAGGCGAACTTGGTCCAAAGAAGGCCTAGGGATCAAATGGGAGGACGAAGATGGACGAACGAGACGAACTTGGTCCAGAGAAGGCCTACGGATGAAATGGGAGGATGAAGATGGAGGAACGAGGCGAACTTGGTCCAAAGAAGGCCTACGGATCAAATGGGAGGACAAAGATGGACGAACGAGACGAACTTGGTCCAAAGAAGGCCTAGGGATCAAATGGGAGGACGAAGATGGACGAACGAGACGAACTTGGTGCAAAGAAGCCCAACGGATCAAATGGGAGGACGAAAAGGGATGAACGAGACGAACTTGGTCCAAAGAAGCCCAACGGATCAAATGGGAGGACGAAGATGGACGAACGAGGCGAACTTGGTCCAAAGAAGGCCTAGGGATCAAATGGGAGGACGAAAATGGACGAACGAGACGACTTGGTCCAAAGAAGGCCTACGGACCAAATGGGAGGACGAAGATGGACGAACGAGACGAACTTGGTCCAAAGAAGGCCTAGGGATCAAATGGGAGGACGAAGATGGACGAACAAGACGAACTTGGTCCAAAGAAGGCCTAGGGATGAAATGGGAGGACGAAGATGGACGAACGAGACGAACTTGGTGCAAAGAAGCCCAACGGATCAAATAGGAGGACGAAAAGGGATGAACGAGACGAACGTGGTCCAAAGAAGGCCTACGGATCAAATGGGTGGACGAAGATGGACGAACGAGACGATCTTGGTCCAAGGAAGGCCTAGGGATCAAATGGGAGGACGAAGATGGACGAACGAGAGGAACTTGGTCCAAAGAAGGCCTAGGGAACAAATGGGAGGACGAAGATGGACGAACGAGAAAAATTGGTCCAAAGAAGGCCTAGGGATCTAATGGGAGGACGAAGATGGACGAACGAGACGAACTTGGTCCAAGGAAGGCCTAGGGATCAAATGGGAGGACGAAGATGGACGAACGAGACGAACTTGGTCCAGAGAAGGCCTACGGATCAAATGGGAGGACGAAGATGGACGAACGAGACGAACTTGGTGCAAAGAAGCCCAACGGATCAAATGGGAGGACGAAAAGGGATGAACGAGACGAACGTGGTCCAAAGAAGGCCTACGGATCAAATGGGTGGACGAAGATGGACGAACGAGACGATCTTGGTCCAAGGAAGGCCTAGGGATCAAATGGGAGGACGAAGATGGACGAACGAGACGAACTTGGTCCAAAGAAGGCCTACGGATCAAATGGGAGGACGAAGATGGACGAACGAGACGAATTTGGTGCAAAGAAGCCCAACGGATCAAATGGGAGGACGAAAAGGGATGAACGAGACGAACTTGGTCCAAAGAAGGCCTACGGATCAAATGGGTGGACGAAGATGGACGAAAGAGACGAACTTGGTCCAAAGAAGGCCTGGGGAACAAATGGGAGGACGAAGATGGACGAACGAGACGAACTTGGTGCAAAGAAGCCCAACGGATCAAATGGGAGGACGAAAAGGGATGAACGAGACGAACTTGGTCCAAAGAAGGCCTACGGATCAAATGGGTGGACGAAGATGGACGAACGAGACGAACTTGGTCCAAGGAAGGCTTACGGATCAAATGGGAGGACGAAGATGGACGAACGAGACGAACTTGGTCCAAAGAAGGCCTACGGATCAAATGGGAGGACGAAGATGGAGGAACGAGGTGAACTTGGTCCAAAGAAGGCCTACGGATCAAATAGGAGGACGAAGATGGACGAACGAGACGAACATGGTGCAAAGAAGCCAAACGGATCAAATGGGAGGACGAAAAGGGATGAACGAGACGAACTTGGTCCAAAGAAGGCCTACGGATCAAATGGGTGGACGAAGATGGACGAACGAGACGAACTTGGTCCAAGGAAGGCCTAGGGATCAAATGGGAGGACGAAGATGGACGAACGAGACGAACTTGGTCCAGAGAAGGCCTACGGATCAAATGGGAGGACGAAGATGGACGAACGAGGCGAACTTGGTCCAAAGAAGGCCTACGGATCAAATGGGAGGACGAAAATGGACGAACGAGGCGAAGTTGGTCCAAAGAAGGCCAAGGGATCAAATGGGAGGACGAAGATGGAGGAACGAGGCGAACTTGGTCCAAAGAAGGCCTAGGGATCAAATGGGAGGACGAGGATGGACGAACGAGACGAAGTTGGTCCAAAGAAGGCCTAGGGATCAAATGGGAGGACGAAGATGGACGAACGAGACGAACTTGGTCCAAAGAAGGCCTAGGGATGAAATGGGAGGACGAAGATGGACGAACGAGACGAACTTGGTGCAAAGAAGCCCAACGGATCAAATAGGAGGACGAAAAGGGATGAACGAGACGAACGTGGTCCAAAGAAGGCCTACGGATCAAATGGGTGGACGAAGATGGACGAACGAGACGATCTTGGTCCAAGGAAGGCCTAGGGATCAAATGGGAGGACGAAGATGGACGAACGAGAGGAACTTGGTCCAAAGAAGGCCTAGGGAACAAATGGGAGGACGAAGATGGACGAACGAGAAAAATTGGTCCAAAGAAGGCCTAGGGATCTAATGGGAGGACGAAGATGGACGAACGAGACGAACTTGGTCCAAGGAAGGCCTAGGGATCAAATGGGAGGACGAAGATGGACGAACGAGACGAACTTGGTCCAGAGAAGGCCTACGGATCAAATGGGAGGACGAAGATGGACGAACGAGACGAACTTGGTGCAAAGAAGCCCAACGGATCAAATGGGAGGACGAAAAGGGATGAACGAGACGAACGTGGTCCAAAGAAGGCCTACGGATCAAATGGGTGGACGAAGATGGACGAACGAGACGATCTTGGTCCAAGGAAGGCCTAGGGATCAAATGGGGAGGACGAAGATGGACGAACGAGACGAACTTGGTCCAAAGAAGGCCTACGGATCAAATGGGAGGACGAAGATGGACGAACGAGACGAATTTGGTGCAAAGAAGCCCAACGGATCAAATGGGAGGACGAAAAGGGATGAACGAGACGAACTTGGTCCAAAGAAGGCCTACGGATCAAATGGGTGGACGAAGATGGACGAAAGAGACGAACTTGGTCCAAAGAAGGCCTGGGGAACAAATGGGAGGACGAAGATGGACGAACGAGACGAACTTGGTGCAAAGAAGCCCAACGGATCAAATGGGAGGACGAAAAGGGATGAACGAGACGAACTTGGTCCAAAGAAGGCCTACGGATCAAATGGGTGGACGAAGATGGACGAACGAGACGAACTTGGTCCAAGGAAGGCTTACGGATCAAATGGGAGGACGAAGATGGACGAACGAGACGAACTTGGTCCAAAGAAGGCCTACGGATCAAATGGGAGGACGAAGATGGAGGAACGAGGTGAACTTGGTCCAAAGAAGGCCTACGGATCAAATAGGAGGACGAAGATGGACGAACGAGACGAACATGGTGCAAAGAAGCCAAACGGATCAAATGGGAGGACGAAAAGGGATGAACGAGACGAACTTGGTCCAAAGAAGGCCTACGGATCAAATGGGTGGACGAAGATGGACGAACGAGACGAACTTGGTCCAAGGAAGGCCTAGGGATCAAATGGGAGGACGAAGATGGACGAACGAGACGAACTTGGTCCAGAGAAGGCCTACGGATCAAATGGGAGGACGAAGATGGACGAACGAGGCGAACTTGGTCCAAAGAAGGCCTACGGATCAAATGGGAGGACGAAAATGGACGAACGAGGCGAAGTTGGTCCAAAGAAGGCCAAGGGATCAAATGGGAGGACGAAGATGGAGGAACGAGGCGAACTTGGTCCAAAGAAGGCCTAGGGATCAAATGGGAGGACGAGGATGGACGAACGAGACGAAGTTGGTCCAAAGAAGACCTAGGGATCAAATGGGAGGACGAAGATGGACGAACGAGACGAACTTGGTCCAAAGAAGGCCTAGGGATCAAATGGGAGGACGAAGATGGACGAACGAGACGACTTCGTCCAAAGAAGGCCTACGGACCAAATGGGAGGACGAAGGTGGAGGAACGAGGCGAACTTGGTCCAAAGAAGGCCTAGGGATCAAATGGTGGGACGAAGATGGACGAACGAGACGAACTTGGTCCAGAGAAGGCCTACGGATGAAATGGGAGGATGAAGATGGAGGAACGAGGCGAACTTGGTCCAAAGAAGGCCTACGGATCAAATGGGAGGACAAAGATGGACGAACGAGACGAACTTGGTCCAAAGAAGGCCTAGGGATCAAATGGGAGGACGAAGATGGACGAACGAGACGAACTTGGTGCAAAGAAGCCCAACGGATCAAATGGGAGGACGAAAAGGGATGAACGAGACGAACTTGGTCCAAAGAAGCCCAACGGATCAAATGGGAGGACGAAGATGGACGAACGAGGCGAACTTGGTCCAAAGAAGGCCTAGGGATCAAATGGGAGGACGAAAATGGACGAACGAGACGACTTGGTCCAAAGAAGGCCTACGGACCAAATGGGAGGACGAAGATGGACGAACGAGACGAACTTGGTCCAAAGAAGGCCTAGGGATCAAATGGGAGGACGAAGATGGACGAACGAGACGAACTTGGTCCAAAGAAGGCCTAGGGATGAAATGGGAGGACGAAGATGGACGAACGAGACGAACTTGGTGCAAAGAAGCCCAACGGATCAAATGGGAGGACGAAAAGGGATGAACGAGACGAACTTGGTCCAAAGAAGGCCTACGGATCAAATGGGTGGACGAAGATGGACGAACGAGACGAACTTGGTCCAAAGAAGGCCTAGGGAACAAATGGGAGGACGAAGATGGACGAACGAGACGAACTTGGTGCAAAGAAGCCCAACGGATCAAATGGGAGGACGAAAAGGGATGAACGAGACGAACTTGGTCCAAAGAAGGCCTAGGGAACAAATGGGAGGACGAAGATGGACGAACGAGACGAACTTGGTGCAAAGAAGCCCAACGGATCAAATGGGAGGACGAAAAGGGAGGAACGAGACGAACTTGGTCCAAAGAAGCCCAACGGATCAAATGGGAGGACGAAGATGGACGAACGAGACGAACTTGGTCCAAAGAAGCCCAACGGATCAAATGGGAGGACGAAGATGGACGAACGAGGCGAACTTGGTCCAAAGAAGGCCTAGGGATCAAATGGGAGGACGAAAATGGACGAACGAGACGACTTGGTCCAAAGAAGGCCTACGGACCAAATGGGAGGACGAAGATGGAGGAATGAGGCGAACTTGGTCCAAAGAAGGCCTAGGGATCAAATGGGAGGACGAAGATGGACGAACGAGACGAACTTGGTCCAAAGAAGGCCTAGGGATCAAATGGGAAGACGAAGATGGACGAACGAGACGAACTTGGTGCAAAGAAGCCCAACGGATCAAATGGGAGGACGAAAAGGGATGAACGAGACGAACTTGGTCCAAAGAAGGCCTACGGATCAAATGGGTGGACGAAGATGGACGAACGAGACGAACTTGGTCCAAAGAAGGCCTAGGGAACAAATGGGTGGACGAAGATGGACGAACGAGACGAACTTGGTCCAAAGAAGGCCTACGGATCAAATGGGAGGACGAAGATGGACGAACGAGACGAATTTGGTGCAAAGAAGCCCAACGGATCAAATGGGAGGACGAAAAGGGATGAACGAGACGAACTTGGTCCAAAGAAGGCCTACGGATCAAATGGGTGGACGAAGATGGACGAACGAGACGAACTTGGTCCAAAGAAGGCCTAGGGATCAAATGGGAGGACGAAGATGGACGAACGAGACGAACTTGGTGCAAAGAAGCCCAACGGATCAAATGGGAGGACGAAAAGGGATGAACGAGACGAACTTGGTCCAAAGAAGTCCTACGGATCAAATGGGTGGACGAAGATGGACGAACGAGACGAACTTGGTCCAAGGAAGGCCTAGGGATCAAATGGGAGGACGAAGATGGACGAACGAGACGAACTTGGTCCAAAGAAGGCCTACGGATCAAATGGGACGACGAAGATGGAGGAACGAGGCGAACTTGGTCCAAAGAAGGCCTAGGGATCAAATGGGGGGACGAAGATGGACGAACGAGACGAACTTGGTGCAAAGAAGCCCAACGGATCAAATGGGAGGACGAAAAGGGATGAACGAGACGAACTTGGTCCAAAGAAGGCCAACGGATCAAATGGGTGGACGAAGATGGACGAACGAGACGAACTTGGTCCAAAGAAGGCCTAGGGAACAAATGGGAGGACGAAGATGGACGAACGAGACGAACTTGGTGCAAAGAAGCCCAACGGATCAAATGGGAGGACGAAAAGGGATGAACGAGACGAACTTGGTCCAAAGAAGGCCTACGGAACAAATGGGTGGACGAAGTTGGACGAACGAGACGAACTTGGTCCAAGGAAGGCCTAGGGATCTAATGGGAGGACGAAGATGGACGAACGAGACGAACTTGGTCCAAAGAAGGCCTACGGATCAAATGGGAGGACGAAGATGGACGAACGAGACGAATTTGGTGCAAAGAAGCCCAACGGATCAAATGGGAGGACGAAAAGGGATGAACGAGACGAACTTGGTCCAAAGAAGGCCTAGGGATCAAATGGGAGGACGAAGATAGACGAACGAGACGAACTTGGTGCATAGAAGCCCAACGGATCAAATGGGAGGACGAAGATGGACGAACGAGACGAATTTGGTGCAAAGAAGCCCAACGGATCAAATGGGAGGACGAAAAGGGAGGAACGAGACGAACTTGGTCCAAAGAAGGCCTACGGATCAAATGGGTGGACGAAGATGGACGAACGAGACGAACTTGGTCCAAGGAAGGCCTAGGGATCTAATGGGAGGACGAAGATGGACGAACGAGACGAACTTGGTCCAAAGAAGGCCTACGGATCAAATGGGAGGACGAAGATGGACGAACGAGACGAATTTGGTGCAAAGAAGCCCAACGGATCAAATGGGAGGACGAAAAGGGATGAACGAGACGAACTTGATCCAAAGAAGGCCTACGGATCAAATGGGTCGATGAAGATGGACGAACGAGACGAACTTAGTCCAAAGAAGGCCTAGGGATCAAATGGGAGGACGAAGATGGACGAACGAGACGAACTTGGTGCAAAGAAGCCCAACGGATCAAATGGGAGGACGAAAAGGGATGAACGAGACGAACTTGGTCCAAAGAAGGCCTACGGATCAAATGGGTGGACGAAGATGGACAAACGAGACGAACTTGGTCCAAGGAAGGCCTAGGGATCAAATGGGAGGACGAAGATGGACGAACGAGACGAACTTGGTCCAAAGAAGGCCTAGGGAACAAATGGGAGGACGAAGATGGACGAACGAGACGAACTTGGTGCAAAGAAGCCCAACGGATCAAATGGGAGGACGAAAAGGGAGGAACATGATGAACTTGGTCCAAAGAAGCCCAACGGATCAAATGGGAGGACGAAGATGGACGAACGAGACGAACTTGGTCCAAAGAAGCCCAACGGATCAAATGGGAGGACGAAGATGGACGAACGAGGCGAACTTGGTCCAAAGAAGGCCTAGGGATCAAATGGGAGGACGAAAATGGACGAACGAGACGACTTGGTCCAAAGAAGGCCTACGGACCAAATGGGAGGACGAAGATGGAGGAATGAGGCGAACTTGGTCCAAAGAAGGCCTAGGGATCAAATGGGAGGACGAAGATGGACGAACGAGACGAACTTGGTGCAAAGAAGCCCAACGGATCAAATGGGAGGACGAAAAGGGATGAACGAGACGAACTTGGTCCAAAGAAGGCCTACGGATCAAATGGGTGGACGAACATGGACGAACGAGACGAACTTGGTCCAAAGAAGGCCTAGGGAACAAATGGGTGGACGAAGATGGACGAACGAGACGAACTTGGTCCAAAGAAGGCCTACGGATCAAATGGGAGGACGAAGATGGACGAACGAGACGAATTTGGTGCAAAGAAGCCCAACGGATCAAATGGGAGGACGAAAAGGGATGAACGAGACGAACTTGGTCCAAAGAAGGCCTACGGATCAAATGGGTGGACGAAGATGGACGAACGAGACGAACTTGGTCCAAAGAAGGCCTAGGGATCAAATGGGAGGACGAAGATGGACGAACGAGACGAACTTGGTGCAAAGAAGCCCAACGGATCAAATGGGAGGACGAAAAGGGATGAACGAGACGAACTTGGTCCAAAGAAGTCCTACGGATCAAATGGGTGGACGAAGATGGACGAACGAGACGAACTTGGTCCAAGGAAGGCCTAGGGATCAAATGGGAGGACGAAGATGGACGAACGAGACGAAATTGGTCCAAAGAAGGCCTACGGATCAAATGGGACGACGAAGATGGAGGAACGAGGCGAACTTGGTCCAAAGAAGGCCTAGGGATCAAATGGGGGGACGAAGATGGACGAACGAGACGAACTTGGTGCAAAGAAGCCCAACGGATCAAATGGGGGGACGAAAAGGGATGAACGAGACGAACTTGGTCCAAAGAAGGCCAACGGATCAAATGGGTGGACGAAGATGGACGAACGAGACGAACTTGGTCCAAAGAAGGCCTAGGGAACAAATGGGAGGACGAAGATGGACGAACGAGACGAACTTGGTGCAAAGAAGCCCAACGGATCAAATGGGAGGACGAAAAGGGATGAACGAGACGAACTTGGTCCAAAGAAGGCCTACGGATCAAATGGGTGGACGAAGTTGGACGAACGAGACGAACTTGGTCCAAGGAAGGCCTAGGGATCTAATGGGAGGACGAAGATGGACGAACGAGACGAACTTGGTCCAAAGAAGGCCTACGGATCAAATGGGAGGACGATGATGGACGAACGAGACGAATTTGGTGCAAAGAAGCCCAACGGATCAAATGGGAGGACGAAAAGGGATGAACGAGACGAACTTGGTTGAAAGAAGGCCTAGGGATCAAATGGGAGGACGAAGATAGACGAACGAGACGAACTTGGTGCATAGAAGCCCAACGGATCAAATGGGAGGACGAAGATGGACGAACGAGACGAATTTGGTGCAAAGAAGCCCAACGGATCAAATGGGAGGACGAAAAGGGAGGAACGAGACGAACTTGGTCCAAAGAAGGCCTACGGATCAAATGGGTGGACGAAGATGGACGAACGAGACGAACTTGGTCCAAGGAAGGCCTAGGGATCTAATGGGAGGACGAAGATAGACGAACGAGACGAACTTGGTCCAAAGAAGGCCTACGGATCAAATGGGAGGACGAAGATGGACGAACGAGACGAATTTGGTGCAAAGAAGCCCAACGGATCAAATGGGAGGACGAAAAGGGATGAACGAGACGAACTTGATCCAAAGAAGGCCTACGGATCAAATGGGTCGATGAAGATGGACGAACGAGACGAACTTAGTCCAAAGAAGGCCTAGGGATCAAATGGGAGGACGAAGATGGACGAACGAGACGAACTTGGTGCAAAGAAGCCCAACGGATCAAATGGGAGGACGAAAAGGGATGAACGAGACGAACTTGGTCCAAAGAAGGCCTACGGATCAAATGGGTGGACGAAGATGGACAAACGAGACGAACTTGGTCCAAGGAAGGCCTAGGGATCAAATGGGAGGACGAAGATGGACGAACGAGACGAACTTGGTCCAAAGAAGGCCTAGGGAACAAATGGGAGGACGAAGATGGACGAACGAGACGAACTTGGTGCAAAGAAGCCCAACGGATCAAATGGGAGGACGAAAAGGGAGGAACATGATGAACTTGGTCCAAAGAAGCCCAACGGATCAAATGGGAGGACGAAGATGGACGAACGAGACGAACTTGGTCCAAAGAAGCCCAACGGATCAAATGGGAGGACGAAGATGGACGAACGAGGCGAACTTGGTCCAAAGAAGGCCTAGGGATCAAATGGGAGGACGAAAATGGACGAACGAGACGACTTGGTCCAAAGAAGGCCTACGGACCAAATGGGAGGACGAAGATGGAGGAATGAGGCGAACTTGGTCCAAAGAAGGCCTAGGGATCAAATGGGAGGACGAAGATGGACGAACGAGACGAACTTGGTGCAAAGAAGCCCAACGGATCAAATGGGAGGACGAAAAGGGATGAACGAGACGAACTTGGTCCAAAGAAGGCCTACGGATCAAATGGGTGGACGAAGATGGACGAACGAGACGAACTTGGTCCAAAGAAGGCCTAGGGAACAAATGGGAGGACGAAGATGGACGAACGAGACGAACTTGGTGCAAAGAAGCCCAACGGATCAAATGGGAGGACGAAAAGGGTAGAACGAGACGAACTTGGTCCAAAGAAGGCCTACGGATCAAATGGGTGGACGAAGATGGACGAACGAGACGAACTTGGTCCAAGGAAGGCCTAGGGATCTAATGGGAGGACGAAGATGGACGAACGAGACGAACTTGGTCCAAAGAAGTCCTACGGATCAAATGGGAGGACGAAGATGGACGAACGAGACGAATTTGGTGCAAAGAAGCCCAACGGATCAAATGGGAGGACGAAAAGGGATGAACGAGACGAACTTGGTCCAAAGAAGGCCTACGGATCAAATGGGTGGATGAAGATGGACGAACGAGACGAACTTGGTCCAAAGAAGGCCTAGGGATCAAATGGGAGGACGAAGATGGACGAACGAGACGAACTTGGTGCAAAGAAGCCCAACGGATCAAATGGGAGGACGAAAAGGGATGAACGAGACGAACTTGGTCCAAAGAAGGCCTACGGATCAAATGGGTGGACGAAGATGGACGAACGAGACGAACTTGGTCCATGGAAGGCCTAGGGATCAAATGGGAGGGCGAAGATGGACGAACGAGACGAACTTGGTTCAAAGAAGGCCTACGGATTTAATGGGAGGACGAAGATGGAGGAACGAGGCGAACTTGGTCCAAAGAAGGCCTAGGGATCAAATGGGAGGACGAAGATGGACGAACGAGACGAACTTGGTGCAAAGAAGCCCAACGGATCAAATGGGAGGACGAAAAGGGATGAACGAGACGAACTTGGTCCAAAGAAGGCCAACGGATCAAATGGGTGGACGAAGATGGACGAACGAGACGAACTTGGTCCAAAGAAGGCCTAGGGAACAAATGGGAGGACGAAGATGGACGAACGAGACGAACTTGGTGCAAAGAAGCCCAACGGATCAAATGGGAGGACGAAAAGGGATGAACGAGACGAACTTGGTCCAAAGAAGGCCTACGGATCAAATGGGTGGACGAAGATGGACGAACGAGACGAACTTGGTCCAAGGAAGGCCTAGGGATCAAATGGGAGGACGAAGATGGACGAACGAGACGAACTGGGTCCAAAGAAGGCCTACGGATCAAATGGGAGGACGAAGATGGAGGAACGAGGCGAACTTGGTCCAAAGAAGGCCTACGGATCAAATGGGAGGACGAAGATGGACGAACGAGACGAACTTGGTCCAAGGAAGGCCTAGGGATCTAATGGGAGGACGAAGATGGACGAACGAGACGAACTTGGTGCAAAGAAGCCCAACGGATCAAATGGGAGGACGAAAAGGGATGAACGAGACGAACTTGGTCCAAAGAAGCCCAACGGATCAAATGGGAGGACGAAGATGGACGAACGAGACGAACTTGGTCCAAAGAAGCCCAACGGATCAAATGGGAGGACGAAGATGGACGAACGAGGCGAACTTGGTCCAAAGAAGGCCTAGGGATCAAATGGGAGGACGAAGATGGACGAACGAGACGAACTTGGTGCAAAGAAGCCCAACGGATCAAATGGGAGGACGAAAAGGGATGAACGAGACGAACTTGGTCCAAAGAAGGCCAACGGATCAAATGGGTGGACGAAGTTGGACGAACGAGACGAACTTGGTCCAAAGAAGGCCTAGGGAACAAATGGGAGGACGAAGATGGACGAACGAGACGAACTTGGTGCAAAGAAGCCCAACGGATCAAATGGGAGGACGAAAAGGGATGAACGAGACGAACTTGGTCCAAAGAAGGCCTACGGATCAAATGGGTGGACGAAGATGGACGAACGAGACGAACTTGGTCCAAGGAAGGCCTAGGGATCAAATGGGAGGACGAAGATGGACGAACGAGACGAACTGGGTCCAAAGAAGGCCTACGGATCAAATGGGAGGACGAAGATGGAGGAACGAGGCGAACTTGGTCCAAAGAAGGCCTACGGATCAAATGGGAGGACGAAGATGGACGAACGAGACGAACTTGGTCCAAGGAAGGCCTAGGGATCTAATGGGAGGACGAAGATGGACGAACGAGACGAACTTGGTGCAAAGAAGCCCAACGGATCAAATGGGAGGACGAAAAGGGATGAACGAGACGAACTTGGTCCAAAGAAGCCCAACGGATCAAATGGGAGGACGAAGATGGACGAACGAGACGAACTTGGTCCAAAGAAGCCCAACGGATCAAATGGGAGGACGAAGATGGACGAACGAGGCGAACTTGGTCCAAAGAAGGCCTAGGGATCAAATGGGAGGACGAAGATGGACGAACGAGACGAACTTGGTGCAAAGAAGCCCAACGGATCAAATGGGAGGACGAAAAGGGATGAACGAGACGAACTTGGTCCAAAGAAGGCCAACGGATCAAATGGGTGGACGAAGATGGACGAACGAGACGAACTTGGTCCAAAGAAGGCCTAGGGAACAAATGGGAGGACGAAGATGGACGAACGAGACGAACTTGGTGCAAAGAAGCCCAACGGATCAAATGGGAGGACGAAAAGGGATGAACGAGACGAACTTGGTCCAAAGAAGGCCTACGGATCAAATGGGTGGACGAAGATGGACGAACGAGACGAACTTGGTCCAAGGAAGGCCTAGGGATCAAATGGGAGGACGAAGATGGACGAACGAGACGAACTGGGTCCAAAGAAGGCCTACGGATCAAATGGGAGGACGAAGATGGAGGAACGAGGCGAACTTGGTCCAAAGAAGGCCTACGGATCAAATGGGAGGACGAAGATGGACGAACGAGACGAACTTGGTCCAAGGAAGGCCTAGGGATCTAATGGGAGGACGAAGATGGACGAACGAGACGAACTTGGTGCAAAGAAGCCCAACGGATCAAATGGGAGGACGAAAAGGGATGAACGAGACGAACTTGGTCCAAAGAAGCCCAACGGATCAAATGGGAGGACGAAGATGGACGAACGAGACGAACTTGGTCCAAAGAAGCCCAACGGATCAAATGGGAGGACGAAGATGGACGAACGAGGCGAACTTGGTCCAAAGAAGGCCTAGGGATCAAATGGGAGGACGAAGATGGACGAACGAGACGAACTTGGTGCAAAGAAGCCCAACGAATCAAATGGGAGGACGAAAAGGGATGAACGAGACGAACTTGGTCCAAAGAAGGCCTACGGATCAAATGGGTGGACGAAGATGGACGAACGAGACGAACTTGGTCCAAAGAAGGCCTAGGGATCAAATGGGAGGACGAAGATGGACGAACGAGACGAACTTGGTGCAAAGAAGCCCAACGGATCAAATGGGAGGACGAAAAGGGATGAACGAGACGAACTTGGTCCAAAGAAGTCCTACGGATCAAATGGGTGGACGAAGATGGACGAACGAGACGAACTTGGTCCAAGGAAGGCCTAGGGATCAAATGGGAGGACGAAGATGGACGAACGAGACGAACTTGGTCCAAAGAAGGCCTACGGATCAAATGGGACGACGAAGATGGAGGAACGAGGCGAACTTGGTCCAAAGAAGGCCTAGGGATCAAATGGGGGGACGAAGATGGACGAACGAGACGAACTTGGTGCAAAGAAGCCCAACGGATCAAATGGGAGGACGAAAAGGGATGAACGAGACGAACTTGGTCCAAAGAAGGCCAACGGATCAAATGGGTGGACGAAGATGGACGAACGAGACGAACTTGGTCCAAAGAAGGCCTAGGGAACAAATGGGAGGACGAAGATGGACGAACGAGACGAACTTGGTGCAAAGAAGCCCAACGGATCAAATGGGAGGACGAAAAGGGATGAACGAGACGAACTTGGTCCAAAGAAGGCCTACGGATCAAATGGGTGGACGAAGTTGGACGAACGAGACGAACTTGGTCCAAGGAAGGCCTAGGGATCTAATGGGAGGACGAAGATGGACGAACGAGACGAACTTGGTCCAAAGAAGGCCTACGGATCAAATGGGAGGACGAAGATGGACGAACGAGACGAATTTGGTGCAAAGAAGCCCAACGGATCAAATGGGAGGACGAAAAGGGATGAACGAGACGAACTTGGTCCAAAGAAGGCCTAGGGATCAAATGGGAGGACGAAGATAGACGAACGAGACGAACTTGGTGCATAGAAGCCCAACGGATCAAATGGGAGGACGAAGATGGACGAACGAGACGAATTTGGTGCAAAGAAGCCCAACGGATCAAATGGGAGGACGAAAAGGGAGGAACGAGACGAACTTGGTCCAAAGAAGGCCTACGGATCAAATGGGAGGACGAAAAGGGATGAACGAGACGAACTTGGTCCAAAGAAGGCCTACGGATCAAATGGGTGGACGAAGATGGACGAACGAGACGAACTTGGTCCATGGAAGGCCTAGGGATCAAATGGGAGGGCGAAGATGGACGAACGAGACGAACTTGGTTCAAAGAAGGCCTACGGATTTAATGGGAGGACGAAGATGGAGGAACGAGGCGAACTTGGTCCAAAGAAGGCCTAGGGATCAAATGGGAGGACGAAGATGGACGAACGAGACGAACTTGGTGCAAAGAAGCCCAACGGATCAAATGGGAGGACGAAAAGGGAGGAACATGATGAACTTGGTCCAAAGAAGCCCAACGGATCAAATGGGAGGACGAAGATGGACGAACGAGACGAACTTGGTCCAAAGAAGCCCAACGGATCAAATGGGAGGACGAAGATGGACGAACGAGGCGAACTTGGTCCAAAGAAGGCCTAGGGATCAAATGGGAGGACGAAAATGGACGAACGAGACGACTTGGTCCAAAGAAGGCCTACGGACCAAATGGGAGGACGAAGATGGAGGAATGAGGCGAACTTGGTCCAAAGAAGGCCTAGGGATCAAATGGGAGGACGAAGATGGACGAACGAGACGAACTTGGTGCAAAGAAGCCCAACGGATCAAATGGGAGGACGAAAAGGGATGAACGAGACGAACTTGGTCCAAAGAAGGCCTACGGATCAAATGGGTGGACGAAGATGGACGAACGAGACGAACTTGGTCCATGGAAGGCCTAGGGATCAAATGGGAGGGCGAAGATGGACGAACGAGACGAACTTGGTTCAAAGAAGGCCTACGGATTTAATGGGAGGACGAAGATGGAGGAACGAGGCGAACTTGGTCCAAAGAAGGCCTAGGGATCAAATGGGAGGACGAAGATGGACGAACGAGACGAACTTGGTGCAAAGAAGCCCAACGGATCAAATGGGAGGACGAAAAGGGATGAACGAGACGAACTTGGTCCAAAGAAGGCCAACGGATCAAATGGGTGGACGAAGATGGACGAACGAGACGAACTTGGTCCAAAGAAGGCCTAGGGAACAAATGGGAGGACGAAGATGGACGAACGAGACGAACTTGGTGCAAAGAAGCCCAACGGATCAAATGGGAGGACGAAAAGGGATGAACGAGACGAACTTGGTCCAAAGAAGGCCTACGGATCAAATGGGTGGACGAAGATGGACGAACGAGACGAACTTGGTCCAAGGAAGGCCTAGGGATCAAATGGGAGGACGAAGATGGACGAACGAGACGAACTGGGTCCAAAGAAGGCCTACGGATCAAATGGGAGGACGAAGATGGAGGAACGAGGCGAACTTGGTCCAAAGAAGGCCTACGGATCAAATGGGAGGACGAAGATGGACGAACGAGACGAACTTGGTCCAAGGAAGGCCTAGGGATCTAATGGGAGGACGAAGATGGACGAACGAGACGAACTTGGTGCAAAGAAGCCCAACGGATCAAATGGGAGGACGAAAAGGGATGAACGAGACGAACTTGGTCCAAAGAAGCCCAACGGATCAAATGGGAGGACGAAGATGGACGAACGAGACGAACTTGGTCCAAAGAAGCCCAACGGATCAAATGGGAGGACGAAGATGGACGAACGAGGCGAACTTGGTCCAAAGAAGGCCTAGGGATCAAATGGGAGGACGAAGATGGACGAACGAGACGAACTTGGTGCAAAGAAGCCCAACGGATCAAATGGGAGGACGAAAAGGGATGAACGAGACGAACTTGGTCCAAAGAAGGCCAACGGATCAAATGGGTGGACGAAGTTGGACGAACGAGACGAACTTGGTCCAAAGAAGGCCTAGGGAACAAATGGGAGGACGAAGATGGACGAACGAGACGAACTTGGTGCAAAGAAGCCCAACGGATCAAATGGGAGGACGAAAAGGGATGAACGAGACGAACTTGGTCCAAAGAAGGCCTACGGATCAAATGGGTGGACGAAGATGGACGAACGAGACGAACTTGGTCCAAGGAAGGCCTAGGGATCAAATGGGAGGACGAAGATGGACGAACGAGACGAACTGGGTCCAAAGAAGGCCTACGGATCAAATGGGAGGACGAAGATGGAGGAACGAGGCGAACTTGGTCCAAAGAAGGCCTACGGATCAAATGGGAGGACGAAGATGGACGAACGAGACGAACTTGGTCCAAGGAAGGCCTAGGGATCTAATGGGAGGACGAAGATGGACGAACGAGACGAACTTGGTGCAAAGAAGCCCAACGGATCAAATGGGAGGACGAAAAGGGATGAACGAGACGAACTTGGTCCAAAGAAGCCCAACGGATCAAATGGGAGGACGAAGATGGACGAACGAGACGAACTTGGTCCAAAGAAGCCCAACGGATCAAATGGGAGGACGAAGATGGACGAACGAGGCGAACTTGGTCCAAAGAAGGCCTAGGGATCAAATGGGAGGACGAAGATGGACGAACGAGACGAACTTGGTGCAAAGAAGCCCAACGGATCAAATGGGAGGACGAAAAGGGATGAACGAGACGAACTTGGTCCAAAGAAGGCCAACGGATCAAATGGGTGGACGAAGATGGACGAACGAGACGAACTTGGTCCAAAGAAGGCCTAGGGAACAAATGGGAGGACGAAGATGGACGAACGAGACGAACTTGGTGCAAAGAAGCCCAACGGATCAAATGGGAGGACGAAAAGGGATGAACGAGACGAACTTGGTCCAAAGAAGGCCTACGGATCAAATGGGTGGACGAAGATGGACGAACGAGACGAACTTGGTCCAAGGAAGGCCTAGGGATCAAATGGGAGGACGAAGATGGACGAACGAGACGAACTGGGTCCAAAGAAGGCCTACGGATCAAATGGGAGGACGAAGATGGAGGAACGAGGCGAACTTGGTCCAAAGAAGGCCTACGGATCAAATGGGAGGACGAAGATGGACGAACGAGACGAACTTGGTCCAAGGAAGGCCTAGGGATCTAATGGGAGGACGAAGATGGACGAACGAGACGAACTTGGTGCAAAGAAGCCCAACGGATCAAATGGGAGGACGAAAAGGGATGAACGAGACGAACTTGGTCCAAAGAAGCCCAACGGATCAAATGGGAGGACGAAGATGGACGAACGAGACGAACTTGGTCCAAAGAAGCCCAACGGATCAAATGGGAGGACGAAGATGGACGAACGAGGCGAACTTGGTCCAAAGAAGGCCTAGGGATCAAATGGGAGGACGAAGATGGACGAACGAGACGAACTTGGTGCAAAGAAGCCCAACGAATCAAATGGGAGGACGAAAAGGGATGAACGAGACGAACTTGGTCCAAAGAAGGCCTACGGATCAAATGGGTGGACGAAGATGGACGAACGAGACGAACTTGGTCCAAAGAAGGCCTAGGGATCAAATGGGAGGACGAAGATGGACGAACGAGACGAACTTGGTGCAAAGAAGCCCAACGGATCAAATGGGAGGACGAAAAGGGATGAACGAGACGAACTTGGTCCAAAGAAGTCCTACGGATCAAATGGGTGGACGAAGATGGACGAACGAGACGAACTTGGTCCAAGGAAGGCCTAGGGATCAAATGGGAGGACGAAGATGGACGAACGAGACGAACTTGGTCCAAAGAAGGCCTACGGATCAAATGGGACGACGAAGATGGAGGAACGAGGCGAACTTGGTCCAAAGAAGGCCTAGGGATCAAATGGGGGGACGAAGATGGACGAACGAGACGAACTTGGTGCAAAGAAGCCCAACGGATCAAATGGGAGGACGAAAAGGGATGAACGAGACGAACTTGGTCCAAAGAAGGCCAACGGATCAAATGGGTGGACGAAGATGGACGAACGAGACGAACTTGGTCCAAAGAAGGCCTAGGGAACAAATGGGAGGACGAAGATGGACGAACGAGACGAACTTGGTGCAAAGAAGCCCAACGGATCAAATGGGAGGACGAAAAGGGATGAACGAGACGAACTTGGTCCAAAGAAGGCCTACGGATCAAATGGGTGGACGAAGTTGGACGAACGAGACGAACTTGGTCCAAGGAAGGCCTAGGGATCTAATGGGAGGACGAAGATGGACGAACGAGACGAACTTGGTCCAAAGAAGGCCTACGGATCAAATGGGAGGACGAAGATGGACGAACGAGACGAATTTGGTGCAAAGAAGCCCAACGGATCAAATGGGAGGACGAAAAGGGATGAACGAGACGAACTTGGTCCAAAGAAGGCCTAGGGATCAAATGGGAGGACGAAGATAGACGAACGAGACGAACTTGGTGCATAGAAGCCCAACGGATCAAATGGGAGGACGAAGATGGACGAACGAGACGAATTTGGTGCAAAGAAGCCCAACGGATCAAATGGGAGGACGAAAAGGGAGGAACGAGACGAACTTGGTCCAAAGAAGGCCTACGGATCAAATGGGAGGACGAAAAGGGATGAACGAGACGAACTTGGTCCAAAGAAGGCCTACGGATCAAATGGGTGGACGAAGATGGACGAACGAGACGAACTTGGTCCATGGAAGGCCTAGGGATCAAATGGGAGGGCGAAGATGGACGAACGAGACGAACTTGGTTCAAAGAAGGCCTACGGATTTAATGGGAGGACGAAGATGGAGGAACGAGGCGAACTTGGTCCAAAGAAGGCCTAGGGATCAAATGGGAGGACGAAGATGGACGAACGAGACGAACTTGGTGCAAAGAAGCCCAACGGATCAAATGGGAGGACGAAAAGGGAGGAACATGATGAACTTGGTCCAAAGAAGCCCAACGGATCAAATGGGAGGACGAAGATGGACGAACGAGACGAACTTGGTCCAAAGAAGCCCAACGGATCAAATGGGAGGACGAAGATGGACGAACGAGGCGAACTTGGTCCAAAGAAGGCCTAGGGATCAAATGGGAGGACGAAAATGGACGAACGAGACGACTTGGTCCAAAGAAGGCCTACGGACCAAATGGGAGGACGAAGATGGAGGAATGAGGCGAACTTGGTCCAAAGAAGGCCTAGGGATCAAATGGGAGGACGAAGATGGACGAACGAGACGAACTTGGTGCAAAGAAGCCCAACGGATCAAATGGGAGGACGAAAAGGGATGAACGAGACGAACTTGGTCCAAAGAAGGCCTACGGATCAAATGGGTGGACGAAGATGGACGAACGAGACGAACTTGGTCCAAAGAAGGCCTAGGGAACAAATGGGAGGACGAAGATGGACGAACGAGACGAACTTGGTGCAAAGAAGCCCAACGGATCAAATGGGAGGACGAAAAGGGTAGAACGAGACGAACTTGGTCCAAAGAAGGCCTACGGATCAAATGGGTGGACGAAGATGGACGAACGAGACGAACTTGGTCCAAGGAAGGCCTAGGGATCTAATGGGAGGACGAAGATGGACGAACGAGACGAACTTGGTCCAAAGAAGTCCTACGGATCAAATGGGAGGACGAAGATGGACGAACGAGACGAATTTGGTGCAAAGAAGCCCAACGGATCAAATGGGAGGACGAAAAGGGATGAACGAGACGAACTTGGTCCAAAGAAGGCCTACGGATCAAATGGGTGGATGAAGATGGACGAACGAGACGAACTTGGTCCAAAGAAGGCCTAGGGATCAAATGGGAGGACGAAGATGGACGAACGAGACGAACTTGGTGCAAAGAAGCCCAACGGATCAAATGGGAGGACGAAAAGGGATGAACGAGACGAACTTGGTCCAAAGAAGGCCTACGGATCAAATGGGTGGACGAAGATGGACGAACGAGACGAACTTGGTCCATGGAAGGCCTAGGGATCAAATGGGAGGGCGAAGATGGACGAACGAGACGAACTTGGTTCAAAGAAGGCCTACGGATTTAATGGGAGGACGAAGATGGAGGAACGAGGCGAACTTGGTCCAAAGAAGGCCTAGGGATCAAATGGGAGGACGAAGATGGACGAACGAGACGAACTTGGTGCAAAGAAGCCCAACGGATCAAATGGGAGGACGAAAAGGGATGAACGAGACGAACTTGGTCCAAAGAAGGCCAACGGATCAAATGGGTGGACGAAGATGGACGAACGAGACGAACTTGGTCCAAAGAAGGCCTAGGGAACAAATGGGAGGACGAAGATGGACGAACGAGACGAACTTGGTGCAAAGAAGCCCAACGGATCAAATGGGAGGACGAAAAGGGATGAACGAGACGAACTTGGTCCAAAGAAGGCCTACGGATCAAATGGGTGGACGAAGATGGACGAACGAGACGAACTTGGTCCAAGGAAGGCCTAGGGATCAAATGGGAGGACGAAGATGGACGAACGAGACGAACTGGGTCCAAAGAAGGCCTACGGATCAAATGGGAGGACGAAGATGGAGGAACGAGGCGAACTTGGTCCAAAGAAGGCCTACGGATCAAATGGGAGGACGAAGATGGACGAACGAGACGAACTTGGTCCAAGGAAGGCCTAGGGATCTAATGGGAGGACGAAGATGGACGAACGAGACGAACTTGGTGCAAAGAAGCCCAACGGATCAAATGGGAGGACGAAAAGGGATGAACGAGACGAACTTGGTCCAAAGAAGCCCAACGGATCAAATGGGAGGACGAAGATGGACGAACGAGACGAACTTGGTCCAAAGAAGCCCAACGGATCAAATGGGAGGACGAAGATGGACGAACGAGGCGAACTTGGTCCAAAGAAGGCCTAGGGATCAAATGGGTGGACGAAGATGGACGAACGAGACGAACTTGGTCCAAAGAAGGCCTAGGGAACAAATGGGAGGACGAAGATGGACGAACGAGACGAACTTGGTGCAAAGAAGCCCAACGGATCAAATGGGAGGACGAAAAGGGATGAACGAGACGAACTTGGTCCAAAGAAGGCCTACGGATCAAATGGGTGGACGAAGATGCAAGAACGAGACGAACTTGGTCCAAGGAAGGCCTAGGGATCAAATGGGAGGACGAAGATGGACGAACGAGACGAACTTGGTGCAAAGAAGCCCAACGGATCAAATGGGAGGACGAAAAGGGATGAACGAGACGAACTTGGTCCAAAGAAGTCCTACGGATCAAATGGGTGGACGAAGATGGACGAACGAGACGAACTTGGTCCAAGGAAGGCCTAGGGATCAAATGGGAGGACGAAGATGGACGAACGAGACGAACTTGGTCCAAAGAAGGCCTACGGATCAAATGGGACGACGAAGATGGAGGAACGAGGCGAACTTGGTCCAAAGAAGGCCTAGGGATCAAATGGGGGGACGAAGATGGACGAACGAGACGAACTTGGTGCAAAGAAGCCCAACGGATCAAATGGGAGGACGAAAAGGGATGAACGAGACGAACTTGGTCCAAAGAAGGCCAACGGATCAAATGGGTGGACGAAGATGGACGAACGAGACGAACTTGGTCCAAAGAAGGCCTAGGGAACAAATGGGAGGACGAAGATGGACGAACGAGACGAACTTGGTGCAAAGAAGCCCAACGGATCAAATGGGAGGACGAAAAAGGGATGAACGAGACGAACTTGGTCCAAAGAAGGCCTACGGATCAAATGGGTGGACGAAGTTGGACGAACGAGACGAACTTGGTCCAAGGAAGGCCTAGGGATCTAATGGGAGGACGAAGATGGACGAACGAGACGAACTTGGTCCAAAGAAGGCCTACGGATCAAATGGGAGGACGAAGATGGACGAACGAGACGAATTTGGTGCAAAGAAGCCCAACGGATCAAATGGGAGGACGAAAAGGGATGAACGAGACGAACATGGTCCAAAGAAGGCCTAGGGATCAAATGGGAGGACGAAGATAGACGAACGAGACGAACTTGGTGCATAGAAGCCCAACGGATCAAATGGGAGGACGAAGATGGACGAACGAGACGAATTTGGTGCAAAGAAGCCCAACGGATCAAATGGGAGGACGAAAAGGGAGGAACGAGACGAACTTGGTCCAAAGAAGGCCTACGGATCAAATGGGAGGACGAAAAGGGATGAACGAGACGAACTTGGTCCAAAGAAGGCCTACGGATCAAATGGGTGGACGAAGATGGACGAACGAGACGAACTTGGTCCATGGAAGGCCTAGGGATCAAATGGGAGGGCGAAGATGGACGAACGAGACGAACTTGGTTCAAAGAAGGCCTACGGATTTAATGGGAGGACGAAGATGGAGGAACGAGGCGAACTTGGTCCAAAGAAGGCCTAGGGATCAAATGGGAGGACGAAGATGGACGAACGAGACGAACTTGGTGCAAAGAAGCCCAACGGATCAAATGGGAGGACGAAAA
Source organism: Glycyrrhiza uralensis (assembly GCA_030159175.1). NCBI lineage: Eukaryota > Viridiplantae > Streptophyta > Magnoliopsida > Fabales > Fabaceae > Glycyrrhiza > Glycyrrhiza uralensis. The sequence goes on along the minus strand of BRZY01000002.1, from coordinate 20,930,090 downwards.
GGGAGGAACATGATGAACTTGGTCCAAAGAAGCCCAACGGATCAAATGGGAGGACGAAGATGGACGAACGAGACGAACTTGGTCCAAAGAAGCCCAACGGATCAAATGGGAGGACGAAGATGGACGAACGAGGCGAACTTGGTCCAAAGAAGGCCTAGGGATCAAATGGGAGGACGAAAATGGACGAACGAGACGACTTGGTCCAAAGAAGGCCTACGGACCAAATGGGAGGACGAAGATGGAGGAATGAGGCGAACTTGGTCCAAAGAAGGCCTAGGGATCAAATGGGAGGACGAAGATGGACGAACGAGACGAACTTGGTGCAAAGAAGCCCAACGGATCAAATGGGAGGACGAAAAGGGATGAACGAGACGAACTTGGTCCAAAGAAGGCCTACGGATCAAATGGGTGGACGAAGATGGACGAACGAGACGAACTTGGTCCAAAGAAGGCCTAGGGAACAAATGGGAGGACGAAGATGGACGAACGAGACGAACTTGGTGCAAAGAAGCCCAACGGATCAAATGGGAGGACGAAAAGGGTAGAACGAGACGAACTTGGTCCAAAGAAGGCCTACGGATCAAATGGGTGGACGAAGATGGACGAACGAGACGAACTTGGTCCAAGGAAGGCCTAGGGATCTAATGGGAGGACGAAGATGGACGAACGAGACGAACTTGGTCCAAAGAAGTCCTACGGATCAAATGGGAGGACGAAGATGGACGAACGAGACGAATTTGGTGCAAAGAAGCCCAACGGATCAAATGGGAGGACGAAAAGGGATGAACGAGACGAACTTGGTCCAAAGAAGGCCTACGGATCAAATGGGTGGATGAAGATGGACGAACGAGACGAACTTGGTCCAAAGAAGGCCTAGGGATCAAATGGGAGGACGAAGATGGACGAACGAGACGAACTTGGTGCAAAGAAGCCCAACGGATCAAATGGGAGGACGAAAAGGGATGAACGAGACGAACTTGGTCCAAAGAAGGCATACGGATCAAATGGGTGGACGAAGATGGACGAACGAGACGAACTTGGTCCATGGAAGGCCTAGGGATCAAATGGGAGGGCGAAGATGGACGAACGAGACGAACTTGGTTCAAAGAAGGCCTACGGATTTAATGGGAGGACGAAGATGGAGGAACGAGGCGAACTTGGTCCAAAGAAGGCCTAGGGATCAAATGGGAGGACGAAGATGGACGAACGAGACGAACTTGGTGCAAAGAAGCCCAACGGATCAAATGGGAGGACGAAAAGGGATGAACGAGACGAACTTGGTCCAAAGAAGGCCAACGGATCAAATGGGTGGACGAAGATGGACGAACGAGACGAACTTGGTCCAAAGAAGGCCTAGGGAACAAATGGGAGGACGAAGATGGACGAACGAGACGAACTTGGTGCAAAGAAGCCCAACGGATCAAATGGGAGGACGAAAAGGGATGAACGAGACGAACTTGGTCCAAAGAAGGCCTACGGATCAAATGGGTGGACGAAGATGGACGAACGAGACGAACTTGGTCCAAGGAAGGCCTAGGGATCAAATGGGAGGACGAAGATGGACGAACGAGACGAACTGGGTCCAAAGAAGGCCTACGGATCAAATGGGAGGACGAAGATGGAGGAACGAGGCGAACTTGGTCCAAAGAAGGCCTACGGATCAAATGGGAGGACGAAGATGGACGAACGAGACGAACTTGGTCCAAGGAAGGCCTAGGGATCTAATGGGAGGACGAAGATGGACGAACGAGACGAACTTGGTGCAAAGAAGCCCAACGGATCAAATGGGAGGACGAAAAGGGATGAACGAGACGAACTTGGTCCAAAGAAGCCCAACGGATCAAATGGGAGGACGAAGATGGACGAACGAGACGAACTTGGTCCAAAGAAGCCCAACGGATCAAATGGGAGGACGAAGATGGACGAACGAGGCGAACTTGGTCCAAAGAAGGCCTAGGGATCAAATGGGTGGACGAAGATGGACGAACGAGACGAACTTGGTCCAAAGAAGGCCTAGGGAACAAATGGGAGGACGAAGATGGACGAACGAGACGAACTTGGTGCAAAGAAGCCTAACGGATCAAATGGGAGGACGAAAAGGGATGAACGAGACGAACTTGGTCCAAAGAAGGCCTACGGATCAAATGGGTGGACGAAGATGCAAGAACGAGACGAACTTGGTCCAAGGAAGGCCTAGGGATCTAATGGGAGGACGAAGATGGACGAACGAGACGAACTTGGTCCAAAGAAGGCCTACGGATCAAATGGGAGGACGAAGATGGACGAACGAGACGAATTTGGTGCAAAGAAGCCCAACGGATCAAATGGGAGGACGAAAAGGGATGAACGAGACGAACTTGGTCCAAAGAAGGCCTAGGGATCAAATGGGAGGACGAAGATGGACGAACGAGACGAACTTGGTGCAAAGAAGCCCAACGGATCAAATGGGAGGACGAAGATGGACGAACGAGACGAATTTGGTGCAAAGAAGCCCAACGGATCAAATGGGAGGACGAAAAGGGAGGAACGAGACGAACTTGGTCCAAAGAAGGCCTACGGATCAAATGGGTGGACGAAGATGGACGAACGAGACGAACTTGGTCCAAGGAAGGCCTAGGGATCAAATGGGAGGACGAAGATGGACGAACGAGGCGAACTTGGTCCAAAGAAGGCCTACGGATCAAATGGGAGGACGAAAAGGGATGAACGAGACGAACTTGGTCCAAAGAAGGCCTACGGATCAAATGGGTGGACGAAGATGGAGGAACGAGACGAACTTGGTCCAAAGAAGGCCTAGGGAACAAATGGGAGGACGAAGATGGACGAACGAGACGAACTTGGTCCAAAGAAGCCCAACGAATCAAATGGGAGGACGAAAAGGGATGAACGAGACGAACTTGGTCCAAAGAAGGCCTACGGATCAAATGGGTGGACGAAGATGGACGAACGAGACGAACTTGGTCCAAGGAAGGCCTAGGGATCAAATGGGAGGACGAAGATGGACTAACGAGACGAACTTGGTCCAAAGAAGGCCTACGGATCAAATGGGAGGACGAAGATGGAGGAACGAGGCGAACTTGGTCCAAAGAAGGCCTACGGATCAAATGGGAGGACGAACAGGGATGAACGAGGCGAACTTGGTCCAAAGAAGCCCAACGGATCAAATGGGAGGACGAAGATGGACGAACGAGACGAACTTGGTCCAAAGAAGGCCTAGGGATCAAATGGGAGGACGAAGATGGACGAACGAGACGAACTTGGTGCAAAGAAGCCCAACGGATCAAATGGGAGGACGAAAAGGGATGAACGAGACGAACTTGGTCCAAAGAAGGCCTACGGATCAAATGGGTGGACGAAGATGGACGAACGAGACGAACTTGGTCCAAAGAAGGCCTAGGGAACAAATGGGTGGACGAAGATGGACGAACGAGACGAACTTGGTCCAAAGAAGGCCTACGGATCAAATGGGAGGACGAAGATGGACGAACGAGACGAATTTGGTGCAAAGAAGCCCAAAGGATCAAATGGGAGGACGAAAAGGGATGAACGAGACGAACTTGGTCCAAAGAAGGCCTACGGATCAAATGGGTGGACGAAGATGGACGAACGAGACGAACTTGGTCCAAAGAAGGCCTAGGGATCAAATGGGAGGACGAAGATGGACGAACGAGACGAACTTGGTGCAAAGAAGCCCAACGGATCAAATGGGAGGACGAAAAGGGATGAACGAGACGAACTTGGTCCAAAGAAGTCCTACGGATCAAATGGGTGGACGAAGATGGACGAACGAGACGAACTTGGTCCAAGGAAGGCCTAGGGATCAAATGGGAGGACGAAGATGGACGAACGAGACGAACTTGGTCCAAAGAAGGCCTACGGATCAAATGGGACGACGAAGATGGAGGAACGAGGCGAACTTGGTCCAAAGAAGGCCTAGGGATCAAATGGGGGGACGAAGATGGACGAACGAGACGAACTTGGTGCAAAGAAGCCCAACGGATCAAATGGGAGGACGAAAAGGGATGAACGAGACGAACTTGGTCCAAAGAAGGCCAACGGATCAAATGGGTGGACGAAGATGGACGAACGAGACGAACTTGGTCCAAAGAAGGCCTAGGGAACAAATGGGAGGACGAAGATGGACGAACGAGACGAACTTGGTGCAAAGAAGCCCAACGGATCAAATGGGAGGACGAAAAGGGATGAACGAGACGAACTTGGTCCAAAGAAGGCCTACGGATCAAATGGGTGGACGAAGTTGGACGAACGAGACGAACTTGGTCCAAGGAAGGCCTAGGGATCTAATGGGAGGACGAAGATGGACGAACGAGACGAACTTGGTCCAAAGAAGGCCTACGGATCAAATGGGAGGACGAAGATGGACGAACGAGACGAATTTGGTGCAAAGAAGCCCAACGGATCAAATGGGAGGACGAAAAGGGATGAACGAGACGAACTTGGTCCAAAGAAGGCCTAGGGATCAAATGGGAGGACGAAGATAGACGAACGAGACGAACTTGGTGCATAGAAGCCCAACGGATCAAATGGGAGGACGAAGATGGACGAACGAGACGAATTTGGTGCAAAGAAGCCCAACGGATCAAATGGGAGGACGAAAAGGGAGGAACGAGACGAACTTGGTCCAAAGAAGGCCTACGGATCAAATGGGTGGACGAAGATGGACGAACGAGACGAACTTGGTCCAAGGAAGGCCTAGGGATCTAATGGGAGGACGAAGATGGACGAACGAGACGAACTTGGTCCAAAGAAGGCCTACGGATCAAATGGGAGGACGAAGATGGACGAACGAGACGAATTTGGTGCAAAGAAGCCCAACGGATCAAATGGGAGGACGAAAAGGGATGAACGAGACGAACTTGATCCAAAGAAGGCCTACGGATCAAATGGGTCGATGAAGATGGACGAACGAGACGAACTTAGTCCAAAGAAGGCCTAGGGATCAAATGGGAGGACGAAGATGGACGAACGAGACGAACTTGGTGCAAAGAAGCCCAACGGATCAAATGGGAGGACGAAAAGGGATGAACGAGACGAACTTGGTCCAAAGAAGGCCTACGGATCAAATGGGTGGACGAAGATGGACAAACGAGACGAACTTGGTCCAAGGAAGGCCTAGGGATCAAATGGGAGGACGAAGATGGACGAACGAGACGAACTTGGTCCAAAGAAGGCCTAGGGAACAAATGGGAGGACGAAGATGGACGAACGAGACGAACTTGGTGCAAAGAAGCCCAACGGATCAAATGGGAGGACGAAAAGGGAGGAACATGATGAACTTGGTCCAAAGAAGCCCAACGGATCAAATGGGAGGACGAAGATGGACGAACGAGACGAACTTGGTCCAAAGAAGCCCAACGGATCAAATGGGAGGACGAAGATGGACGAACGAGGCGAACTTGGTCCAAAGAAGGCCTAGGGATCAAATGGGAGGACGAAAATGGACGAACGAGACGACTTGGTCCAAAGAAGGCCTACGGACCAAATGGGAGGACGAAGATGGAGGAATGAGGCGAACTTGGTCCAAAGAAGGCCTAGGGATCAAATGGGAGGACGAAGATGGACGAACGAGACGAACTTGGTGCAAAGAAGCCCAACGGATCAAATGGGAGGACGAAAAGGGATGAACGAGACGAACTTGGTCCAAAGAAGGCCTACGGATCAAATGGGTGGACGAAGATGGACGAACGAGACGAACTTGGTCCAAAGAAGGCCTAGGGAACAAATGGGAGGACGAAGATGGACGAACGAGACGAACTTGGTGCAAAGAAGCCCAACGGATCAAATAGGACGAAAAGGGTAGAACGAGACGAACTTGGTCCAAAGAAGGCCTACGGATCAAATGGGTGGACGAAGATGGACGAACGAGACGAACTTGGTCCAAGGAAGGCCTAGGGATCTAATGGGAGGACGAAGATGGACGAACGAGACGAACTTGGTCCAAAGAAGTCCTACGGATCAAATGGGAGGACGAAGATGGACGAACGAGACGAATTTGGTGCAAAGAAGCCCAACGGATCAAATGGGAGGACGAAAAGGGATGAACGAGACGAACTTGGTCCAAAGAAGGCCTACGGATCAAATGGGTGGATGAAGATGGACGAACGAGACGAACTTGGTCCAAAGAAGGCCTAGGGATCAAATGGGAGGACGAAGATGGACGAACGAGACGAACTTGGTGCAAAGAAGCCCCAACGGATCAAATGGGAGGACGAAAAGGGATGAACGAGACGAACTTGGTCCAAAGAAGGCCTACGGATCAAATGGGTGGACGAAGATGGACGAACGAGACGAACTTGGTCCATGGAAGGCCTAGGGATCAAATGGGAGGGCGAAGATGGACGAACGAGACGAACTTGGTTCAAAGAAGGCCTACGGATTTAATGGGAGGACGAAGATGGAGGACGAGGCGAACTTGGTCCAAAGAAGGCCTAGGGATCAAATGGGAGGACGAAGATGGACGAACGAGACGAACTTGGTGCAAAGAAGCCCAACGGATCAAATGGGAGGACGAAAAGGGATGAACGAGACGAACTTGGTCCAAAGAAGGCCAACGGATCAAATGGGTGGACGAAGATGGACGAACGAGACGAACTTGGTCCAAAGAAGGCCTAGGGAACAAATGGGAGGACGAAGATGGACGAACGAGACGAACTTGGTGCAAAGAAGCCCAACGGATCAAATGGGAGGACGATAAAGGATGAACGAGACGAACTTGGTCCAAAGAAGGCCTACGGATCAAATGGGTGGACGAAGATGGACGAACGAGACGAACTTGGTCCTAGGAAGGCCTACGGATCAAATGGGAGGACGAAGATGGACGAACGAGACGAACTGGGTCCAAAGAAGGCCTACGGATCAAATGGGAGGACGAAGATGGAGGAACGAGGCGAACTTGGTCCAAAGAAGGCCTACGGATCAAATGGGAGGACGAAGATGGACGAACGAGACGAACTTGGTCCAAGGAAGGCCTAGGGATCTAATAGGAGGACGAAGATGGACGAACGAGACGAACTTGGTGCAAAGAAGCCCAACGGATCAAATGGGAGGACGAAAAGGGATGAACGAGACGAACTTGGTCCAAAGAAGCCCAACGGATCAAATGGGAGGACGAAGATGGACGAACGAGACGAACTTGGTCCAAAGAAGCCCAACGGATCAAATGGGAGGACGAAGATGGACGAACGAGGCGAACTTGGTCCAAAGAAGGCCTAGGGATCAAATGGGTGGACGAAGATGGACGAACGAGACGAACTTGGTCCAAAGAAGGCCTAGGGAACAAATGGGAGGACGAAGATGGACGAACGAGACGAACTTGGTCCAAAGAAGGCCTACGGATCAAATGGGTGGACGAAGATGCAAGAACGAGACGAACTTGGTCCAAGGAAGGCCTAGGGATCTAATGGGAGGACGAAGATGGACGAACGAGACGAACTTGGTCCAAAGAAGGCCTACGGATCAAATGGGAGGACGAAGATGGACGAACGAGACGAATTTGGTGCAAAGAAGCCCAACGGATCAAATGGGAGGACGAAAAGGGATGAACGAGACGAACTTGGTCCAAAGAAGGCCTAGGGATCAAATGGGAGGACGAAGATGGACGAACGAGACGAACTTGGTGCAAAGAAGCCCAACGGATCAAATGGGAGGACGAAGATGGACTAACGAGACGAATTTGGTGCAAAGAAGCCCAACGGATCAAATGGGAGGACGAAAAGGGAGGAACGAGACGAACTTGGTCCAAAGAAGGCCTACGGATCAAATGGGTGGACGAAGATGGACGAACGAGACGAACTTGGTCCAAGGAAGGCCTAGGGATCAAATGGGAGGACGAAGATGGACGAACGAGGCGAACTTGGTCCAAAGAAGGCCTACGGATCAAATGGGAGGACGAAAAGGGATGAACGAGACGAACTTGGTCCAAAGAAGGCCTACGGATCAAATGGGTGGACGAAGATGGAGGAACGAGACGAACTTGGTCCAAAGAAGGCCTAGGGAACAAATGGGAGGACGAAGATGGACGAACGAGACGAACTTGGTGCAAAGAAGCCCAACGAATCAAATGGGAGGACGAAAAGGGATGAACGAGACGAACTTGGTCCAAAGAAGGCCTACGGATCAAATGGGTGGACGAAGATGGACAAACTAGACGAACTTGGTCCAAGGAAGGCCTAGGGATCAAATGGGAGGACGAAGATGGACTAACGAGACGAACTTGGTCCAAAGAAGGCCTACGGATCAAATGGGAGGACGAAGATGGAGGAACGAGGCGAACTTGGTCCAAAGAAGGCCTACGGATCAAATGGGAGGACGAACAGGGATGAACGAGGCGAACTTGGTCCAAAGAAGCCCAACGGATCAAATGGGAGGACGAAGATGGACGAACGAGACGAACTTGGTCCAAAGAAGCCCAATGGATCAAATGGGAGGACGAAGATGGACGAACGAGGTGAACTTGGTCCAAAGAAGGCCTAGGGATCAAATGGGAGGACGAAAATGGACGAACGAGACGACTTGGTCCAAAGAAGGCCTACGGACCAAATGGGAGGACGAAGATGGAGGAACGAGGCGAACTTGGTCCAAAGAAGGCCTAGGGATCAAATGGGAGGACGAAGATGGACGAACGAGACGAACTTGGTCCAGAGAAGGCCTACGGATGAAATGGGAGGATGAAGATGGAGGAACGAGGCGAACTTGGTCCAAAGAAGGCCTACGGATCAAATGGGAGGACAAAGATGGACGAACGAGACGAACTTGGTCCAAAGAAGGCCTAGGGATCAAATGGGAGGACGAAGATGGACGAACGAGACGAACTTGGTGCAAAGAAGCCCAACGGATCAAATGGGAGGACAAAAAGGGATGAACGAGACGAACTTGGTCCAAAGAAGCCCAACGGATCAAATGGGAGGACGAAGATGGACGAACGAGGCGAACTTGGTCCAAAGAAGGCCTAGGGATCAAATGGGAGGACGAAGATGGACGAACGAGACGAACTTGGTGCAAAGAAGCCCAACGGATCAAATGGGAGGACGAAAAGGGATGAACGAGACGAACTTGGTCCAAAGAAGGCCTACGGATCAAATGGGTGGACGAAGATGGACAAACGAGACGAACTTGGTCCAAGGAAGGCCTAGGGATCAAATAGGAGGACGAAGATGGACGAACGAGACGAACTTGGTCCAAAGAAGGCCTACGGATCAAATGGGTGGACGAAGATGGACAAACTAGACGAACTTGGTCCAAGGAAGGCCTAGGGATCAAATGGGAGGACGAAGATGGACTAACGAGACGAACTTGGTCCAAAGAAGGCCTACGGATCAAATGGGAGGACGAAGATGGAGGAACGAGGCGAACTTGGTCCAAAGAAGGCCTACGGATCAAATGGGAGGACGAACAGGGATGAACGAGGCGAACTTGGTCCAAAGAAGCCCAACGGATCAAATGGGAGGACGAAGATGGACGAACGAGACGAACTTGGTCCAAAGAAGCCCAACGGATCAAATGGGAGGACGAAGATGGACGAACGAGGTGAACTTGGTCCAAAGAAGGCCTAGGGATCAAATGGGAGGACGAAAATGGACGAACGAGACGACTTGGTCCAAAGAAGGCCTACGGACCAAATGGGAGGACGAAGATGGAGGAACGAGGCGAACTTGGTCCAAAGAAGGCCTAGGGATCAAATGGGAGGACGAAGATGGACGAACGAGACGAACTTGGTCCAGAGAAGGCCTACGGATGAAATGGGAGGATGAAGATGGAGGAACGAGGCGAACTTGGTCCAAAGAAGGCCTACGGATCAAATGGGAGGACAAAGATGGACGAACGAGACGAACTTGGTCCAAAGAAGGCCTAGGGATCAAATGGGAGGACGAAGATGGACGAACGAGACGAACTTGGTGCAAAGAAGCCCAACGGATCAAATGGGAGGACGAAAAGGGATGAACGAGACGAACTTGGTCCAAAGAAGCCCAACGGATCAAATGGGAGGACGAAGATGGACGAACGAGGCGAACTTGGTCCAAAGAAGGCCTAGGGATCAAATGGGAGGACGAAGATGGACGAACGAGACGAACTTGGTGCAAAGAAGCCCAACGGATCAAATGGGAGGACGAAAGGGATGAACGAGACGAACTTGGTCCAAAGAAGGCCTACGGATCAAATGGGTGGACGAAGATGGACAAACGAGACGAACTTGGTCCAAGGAAGGCCTAGGGATCAAATAGGAGGACGAAGATGGACGAACGAGACGAACTTGGTCCAAAGAAGGCCTAGGGAACAAATGGGAGGACGAAGATGGACGAACGAGACGAACTTGGTGCAAAGAAGCCCAACGGATCAAATGGGAGGACGAACAGGGAGGAACGAGACGAACTTGGTCCAAAGAAGCCCAACGGATCAAATGGGAGGACGAAGATGGACGAACGAGACGAACTTGGTCCAAAGAAGCCCAACGGATCAAATGGGAGGACGAAGATGGACGAACGAGGCGAACTTGGTCCAAAGAAGGCCTAGGGATCAAATGGGAGGACGAAAATGGACGAACGAGACGACTTGGTCCAAAGAAGGCCTACGGACCAAATGGGAGGACGAAGATGGAGGAATGAGGCGAACTTGGTCCAAAGAAGGCCTAGGGATCAAATGGGAGGACGAAGATGGACGAACGAGACGAACTTGGTGCAAAGAAGCCCAACGGATCAAATGGGAGGACGAAAAGGGATGAACGAGACGAACTTGGTCCAAAGAAGGCCTACGGATCAAATGGGTGGACGAAGATGGACGAACGAGACGAACTTGGTCCAAAGAAGGCCTAGGGAACAAATGGGAGGACGAAGATGGACGAACGAGACGAACTTGGTGCAAAGAAGCCCAACGGATCAAATGGGAGGACGAAAAGGGTAGAACGAGACGAACTTGGTCCAAAGAAGGCCTACGGATCAAATGGGTGGACGAAGATGGACGAACGAGACGAACTTGGTCCAAGGAAGGCCTAGGGATCTAATGGGAGGACGAAGATGGACGAACGAGACGAACTTGGTCCAAAGAAGTCCTACGGATCAAATGGGAGGACGAAGATGGACGAACGAGACGAATTTGGTGCAAAGAAGCCCAACGGATCAAATGGGAGGACGAAAAGGGATGAACGAGACGAACTTGGTCCAAAGAAGGCCTACGGATCAAATGGGTGGATGAAGATGGACGAACGAGACGAACTTGGTCCAAAGAAGGCCTAGGGATCAAATGGGAGGACGAAGATGGACGAACGAGACGAACTTGGTGCAAAGAAGCCCAACGGATCAAATGGGAGGACGAAAAGGGATGAACGAGACGAACTTGGTCCAAAGAAGGCCTACGGATCAAATGGGTGGACGAAGATGGACGAACGAGACGAACTTGGTCCATGGAAGGCCTAGGGATCAAATGGGAGGGCGAAGATGGACGAACGAGACGAACTTGGTTCAAAGAAGGCCTACGGATTTAATGGGAGGACGAAGATGGAGGAACGAGGCGAACTTGGTCCAAAGAAGGCCTAGGGATCAAATGGGAGGACGAAGATGGACGAACGAGACGAACTTGGTGCAAAGAAGCCCAACGGATCAAATGGGAGGACGAAAAGGGATGAACGAGACGAACTTGGTCCAAAGAAGGCCAACGGATCAAATGGGTGGACGAAGATGGACGAACGAGACGAACTTGGTCCAAAGAAGGCCTAGGGAACAAATGGGAGGACGAAGATGGACGAACGAGACGAACTTGGTGCAAAGAAGCCCAACGGATCAAATGGGAGGACGAAAAGGGATGAACGAGACGAACTTGGTCCAAAGAAGGCCTACGGATCAAATGGGTGGACGAAGATGGACGAACGAGACGAACTTGGTCCTAGGAAGGCCTACGGATCAAATGGGAGGACGAAGATGGACGAACGAGACGAACTGGGTCCAAAGAAGGCCTACGGATCAAATGGGAGGACGAAGATGGAGGAACGAGGCGAACTTGGTCCAAAGAAGGCCTACGGATCAAATGGGAGGACGAAGATGGACGAACGAGACGAACTTGGTCCAAGGAAGGCCTAGGGATCTAATGGGAGGACGAAGATGGACGAACGAGACGAACTTGGTGCAAAGAAGCCCAACGGATCAAATGGGAGGACGAAAAGGGATGAACGAGACGAACTTGGTCCAAAGAAGCCCAACGGATCAAATGGGAGGACGAAGATGGACGAACGAGACGAACTTGGTCCAAAGAAGCCCAACGGATCAAATGGGAGGACGAAGATGGACGAACGAGGCGAACTTGGTCCAAAGAAGGCCTAGGGATCAAATGGGTGGACGAAGATGGACGAACGAGACGAACTTGGTCCAAAGAAGGCCTAGGGAACAAATGGGAGGACGAAGATGGACGAACGAGACGAACTTGGTGCAAAGAAGCCCAACGGATCAAATGGGAGGACGAAAAGGGATGAACGAGACGAACTTGGTCCAAAGAAGGCCTACGGATCAAATGGGTGGACGAAGATGCAAGAACGAGACGAACTTGGTCCAAGGAAGGCCTAGGGATCTAATGGGAGGACGAAGATGGACGAACGAGACGAACTTGGTCCAAAGAAGGCCTACGGATCAAATGGGAGGACGAAGATGGACGAACGAGACGAATTTGGTGCAAAGAAGCCCAACAGATCAAATGGGAGGACGAAAAGGGATGAACGAGACGAACTTGGTCCAAAGAAGGCCTAGGGATCAAATGGGAGGACGAAGATGGACGAACGAGACGAACTTGGTGCAAAGAAGCCCAACGGATCAAATGGGAGGACGAAGATGGACTAACGAGACGAATTTGGTGCAAAGAAGCCCAACGGATCAAATGGGAGGACGAAAAGGGAGGAACGAGACGAACTTGGTCCAAAGAAGGCCTACGGATCAAATGGGTGGACGAAGATGGACGAACGAGACGAACTTGGTCCAAGGAAGGCCTAGGGATCAAATGGGAGGACGAAGATGGACGAACGAGGCGAACTTGGTCCAAAGAAGGCCTACGGATCAAATGGGAGGACGAAAAGGGATGAACGAGACGAACTTGGTCCAAAGAAGGCCTACGGATCAAATGGGTGGACGAAGATGGAGGAACGAGACGAACTTGGTCCAAAGAAGGCCTAGGGAACAAATGGGAGGACGAAGATGGACGAACGAGACGAACTTGGTGCAAAGAAGCCCAACGAATCAAATGGGAGGACGAAAAGGGATGAACGAGACGAACTTGGTCCAAAGAAGGCCTACGGATCAAATGGGTGGACGAAGATGGACAAACTAGACGAACTTGGTCCAAGGAAGGCCTAGGGATCAAATGGGAGGACGAAGATGGACTAACGAGACGAACTTGGTCCAAAGAAGGCCTACGGATCAAATGGGAGGACGAAGATGGAGGAACGAGGCGAACTTGGTCCAAAGAAGGCCTACGGATCAAATGGGAGGACGAACAGGGATGAACGAGGCGAACTTGGTCCAAAGAAGCCCAACGGATCAAATGGGAGGACGAAGATGGACGAACGAGACGAACTTGGTCCAAAGAAGCCCAATGGATCAAATGGGAGGACGAAGATGGACGAACGAGGTGAACTTGGTCCAAAGAAGGCCTAGGGATCAAATGGGAGGACGAAAATGGACGAACGAGACGACTTGGTCCAAAGAAGGCCTACGGACCAAATGGGAGGACGAAGATGGAGGAACGAGGCGAACTTGGTCCAAAGAAGGCCTAGGGATCAAATGGGAGGACGAAGATGGACGAACGAGACGAACTTGGTCCAGAGAAGGCCTACGGATGAAATGGGAGGATGAAGATGGAGGAACGAGGCGAACTTGGTCCAAAGAAGGCCTACGGATCAAATGGGAGGACAAAGATGGACGAACGAGACGAACTTGGTCCAAAGAAGGCCTAGGGATCAAATGGGAGGACGAAGATGGACGAACGAGACGAACTTGGTGCAAAGAAGCCCAACGGATCAAATGGGAGGACGAAAAGGGATGAACGAGACGAACTTGGTCCAAAGAAGCCCAACGGATCAAATGGGAGGACGAAGATGGACGAACGAGGCGAACTTGGTCCAAAGAAGGCCTAGGGATCAAATGGGAGGACGAAGATGGACGAACGAGACGAACTTGGTGCAAAGAAGCCCAACGGATCAAATGGGAGGACGAAAAGGGATGAACGAGACGAACTTGGTCCAAAGAAGGCCTACGGATCAAATGGGTGGACGAAGATGGACAAACGAGACGAACTTGGTCCAAGGAAGGCCTAGGGATCAAATAGGAGGACGAAGATGGACGAACGAGACGAACTTGGTCCAAAGAAGGCCTACGGATCAAATGGGTGGACGAAGATGGACAAACTAGACGAACTTGGTCCAAGGAAGGCCTAGGGATCAAATGGGAGGACGAAGATGGACTAACGAGACGAACTTGGTCCAAAGAAGGCCTACGGATCAAATGGGAGGACGAAGATGGAGGAACGAGGCGAACTTGGTCCAAAGAAGGCCTACGGATCAAATGGGAGGACGAACAGGGATGAACGAGGCGAACTTGGTCCAAAGAAGCCCAACGGATCAAATGGGAGGACGAAGATGGACGAACGAGACGAACTTGGTCCAAAGAAGCCCAACGGATCAAATGGGAGGACGAAGATGGACGAACGAGGTGAACTTGGTCCAAAGAAGGCCTAGGGATCAAATGGGAGGACGAAAATGGACGAACGAGACGACTTGGTCCAAAGAAGGCCTACGGACCAAATGGGAGGACGAAGATGGAGGAACGAGGCGAACTTGGTCCAAAGAAGGCCTAGGGATCAAATGGGAGGACGAAGATGGACGAACGAGACGAACTTGGTCCAGAGAAGGCCTACGGATGAAATGGGAGGATGAAGATGGAGGAACGAGGCGAACTTGGTCCAAAGAAGGCCTACGGATCAAATGGGAGGACAAAGATGGACGAACGAGACGAACTTGGTCCAAAGAAGGCCTAGGGATCAAATGGGAGGACGAAGATGGACGAACGAGACGAACTTGGTGCAAAGAAGCCCAACGGATCAAATGGGAGGACGAAAAGGGATGAACGAGACGAACTTGGTCCAAAGAAGCCCAACGGATCAAATGGGAGGACGAAGATGGACGAACGAGGCGAACTTGGTCCAAAGAAGGCCTAGGGATCAAATGGGAGGACGAAGATGGACGAACGAGACGAACTTGGTGCAAAGAAGCCCAACGGATCAAATGGGAGGACGAAAGGGATGAACGAGACGAACTTGGTCCAAAGAAGGCCTACGGATCAAATGGGTGGACGAAGATGGACAAACGAGACGAACTTGGTCCAAGGAAGGCCTAGGGATCAAATAGGAGGACGAAGATGGACGAACGAGACGAACTTGGTCCAAAGAAGGCCTAGGGAACAAATGGGAGGACGAAGATGGACGAACGAGACGAACTTGGTGCAAAGAAGCCCAACGGATCAAATGGGAGGACGAACAGGGAGGAACGAGACGAACTTGGTCCAAAGAAGCCCAACGGATCAAATGGGAGGACGAAGATGGACGAACGAGACGAACTTGGTCCAAAGAAGCCCAACGGATCAAATGGGAGGACGAAGATGGACGAACGAGGCGAACTTGGTCCAAAGAAGGCCTAGGGATCAAATGGGAGGACGAAAATGGACGAACGAGACGACTTGGTCCAAAGAAGGCCTACGGACCAAATGGGAGGACGAAGATGGAGGAATGAGGCGAACTTGGTCCAAAGAAGGCCTAGGGATCAAATGGGAGGACGAAGATGGACGAACGAGACGACCTTGGTCCAAAGAAGGCCTAGGGATCAAATGGGAGGACGAAGATGGACGAACGAGACGAACTTGGTGCAAAGAAGCCCAACGGATCAAATGGGAGGACGAAAAGGGATGAACGAGACGAACTTGGTCCAAAGAAGGCCTACGGATCAAATGGGTGGACGAAGTTGGACGAACGAGACGAACTTGGTCCAAAGAAGGCCTAGGGAACAAATGGGTGGACGAAGATGGACGAACGAGACGAACTTGGTCCAAAGAAGGCCTACGGATCAAATGGGAGGACGAAGATGGACGAACGAGACGAATTTGGTGCAAAGAAGCCCAACGGATCAAATGGGAGGACGAAAAGGGATGAACGAGACGAACTTGGTCCAAAGAAGGCCTACGGATCAAATGGGTGGACGAAGATGGACGAACGAGACGAACTTGGTCCAAGGAAGGCCTAGGGATCAAATGGGAGGACGAAGATGGACGAACGAGACGAACTTGGTCCAAAGAAGGCCTACGGATCAAATGGGAGGACGAAGATGGAGGAACGAGACGAACTTGGTCCAAAGAAGGCCTAGGGATCAAATGGGGGGACGAAGATGGACGAACGAGACGAACTTGGTGCAAAGAAGCCCAACGGATCAAATGGGAGGACGAAAAGGGATGAACGAGACGAAATTGGTCCAAAGAAGGCCAACGGATCAAATGGGTGGACGAAGATGGACGAACGAGACGAACTTGGTCCAAAGAAGGCCTAGGGAACAAATGGGAGGACGAAGATGGACGAACGAGACGAACTTGGTGCAAAGAAGCCCAACGGATCAAATGGGAGGACGAAAAGGGATGAACGAGACGAACTTGGTCCAAAGAAGGCCTACGGATCAAATGGGTGGACGAAGATGGACAAACTAGACGAACTTGGTCCAAGGAAGGCCTAGGGATCAAATGGGAGGACGAAGATGGACTAACGAGACGAACTTGGTCCAAAGAAGGCCTACGGATCAAATGGGAGGACGAAGATGGAGGAACGAGGCGAACTTGGTCCAAAGAAGGCCTACGGATCAAATGGGAGGACGAACAGGGATGAACGAGGCGAACTTGGTCCAAAGAAGCCCAACGGATCAAATGGGAGGACGAAGATGGACGAACGAGACGAACTTGGTCCAAAGAAGCCCAACGGATCAAATGGGAGGACGAAGATGGACGAACGAGGTGAACTTGGTCCAAAGAAGGCCTAGGGATCAAATGGGAGGACGAAAATGGACGAACGAGACGACTTGGTCCAAAGAAGGCCTACGGACCAAATGGGAGGACGAAGATGGAGGAACGAGGCGAACTTGGTCCAAAGAAGGCCTAGGGATCAAATGGGAGGACGAAGATGGACGAACGAGACGAACTTGGTCCAGAGAAGGCCTACGGATGAAATGGGAGGATGAAGATGGAGGAACGAGGCGAACTTGGTCCAAAGAAGGCCTACGGATCAAATGGGAGGACAAAGATGGACGAACGAGACGAACTTGGTCCAAAGAAGGCCTAGGGATCAAATGGGAGGACGAAGATGGACGAACGAGACGAACTTGGTGCAAAGAAGCCCAACGGATCAAATGGGAGGACGAAAAGGGATGAACGAGACGAACTTGGTCCAAAGAAGCCCAACGGATCAAATGGGAGGACGAAGATGGACGAACGAGGCGAACTTGGTCCAAAGAAGGCCTAGGGATCAAATGGGAGGACGAAGATGGACGAACGAGACGAACTTGGTGCAAAGAAGCCCAACGGATCAAATGGGAGGACGAAAGGGATGAACGAGACGAACTTGGTCCAAAGAAGGCCTACGGATCAAATGGGTGGACGAAGATGGACAAACGAGACGAACTTGGTCCAAGGAAGGCCTAGGGATCAAATAGGAGGACGAAGATGGACGAACGAGACGAACTTGGTCCAAAGAAGGCCTAGGGAACAAATGGGAGGACGAAGATGGACGAACGAGACGAACTTGGTGCAAAGAAGCCCAACGGATCAAATGGGAGGACGAACAGGGAGGAACGAGACGAACTTGGTCCAAAGAAGCCCAACGGATCAAATGGGAGGACGAAGATGGACGAACGAGACGAACTTGGTCCAAAGAAGCCCAACGGATCAAATGGGAGGACGAAGATGGACGAACGAGGCGAACTTGGTCCAAAGAAGGCCTAGGGATCAAATGGGAGGACGAAAATGGACGAACGAGACGACTTGGTCCAAAGAAGGCCTACGGACCAAATGGGAGGACGAAGATGGAGGAATGAGGCGAACTTGGTCCAAAGAAGGCCTAGGGATCAAATGGGAGGACGAAGATGGACGAACGAGACGACCTTGGTCCAAAGAAGGCCTAGGGATCAAATGGGAGGACGAAGATGGACGAACGAGACGAACTTGGTGCAAAGAAGCCCAACGGATCAAATGGGAGGACGAAAAGGGATGAACGAGACGAACTTGGTCCAAAGAAGGCCTACGGATCAAATGGGTGGACGAAGTTGGACGAACGAGACGAACTTGGTCCAAAGAAGGCCTAGGGAACAAATGGGTGGACGAAGATGGACGAACGAGACGAACTTGGTCCAAAGAAGGCCTACGGATCAAATGGGAGGACGAAGATGGACGAACGAGACGAATTTGGTGCAAAGAAGCCCAACGGATCAAATGGGAGGACGAAAAGGGATGAACGAGACGAACTTGGTCCAAAGAAGGCCTACGGATCAAATGGGTGGACGAAGATGGACGAACGAGACGAACTTGGTCCAAGGAAGGCCTAGGGATCAAATGGGAGGACGAAGATGGACGAACGAGACGAACTTGGTCCAAAGAAGGCCTACGGATCAAATGGGAGGACGAAGATGGAGGAACGAGACGAACTTGGTCCAAAGAAGGCCTAGGGATCAAATGGGGGGACGAAGATGGACGAACGAGACGAACTTGGTGCAAAGAAGCCCAACGGATCAAATGGGAGGACGAAAAGGGATGAACGAGACGAAATTGGTCCAAAGAAGGCCAACGGATCAAATGGGTGGACGAAGATGGACGAACGAGACGAACTTGGTCCAAAGAAGGCCTAGGGAACAAATGGGAGGACGAAGATGGACGAACGAGACGAACTTGGTGCAAAGAAGCCCAACGGATCAAATGGGAGGACGAAAAGGGATGAACGAGACGAACTTGGTCCAAAGAAGGCCTACGGATCAAATGGGTGGACGAAGTTGGACGAACGAGACGAACTTGGTCCAAGGAAGGCCTAGGGATCTAATGGGAGGACGAAGATGGACGAACGAGACGAACTTGGTCCAAAGAAGGCCTACGGATCAAATGGGAGGACGAAGATGGACGAACGAGACGAATTTGGTGCAAAGAAGCCCAACGGATCAAATGGGAGGACGAAAAGGGATGAACGAGACGAACTTGGTCCAAAGAAGGCCTAGGGATCAAATGGGAGGACGAAGATGGACGAACGAGACGAACTTGGTGCATAGAAGCCCAACGGATCAAATGGGAGGACGAAGATGGACGAACGAGACGAATTTGGTGCAAAGAAGCCCAACGGATCAAATGGGAGGACGAAAAGGGAGGAACGAGACGAACTTGGTCCAAAGAAGGCCTACGGATCAAATGGGTGGACGAAGATGGACGAACGAGACGAACTTGGTCCAAGGAAGGCCTAGGGATCTAATGGGAGGACGAAGATGGACGAACGAGACGAACTTGGTCCAAAGAAGGCCTACGGATCAAATGGGAGGACGAAGATGGACGAACGAGACGAATTTAGTGCAAAGAAGCCCAACGGATCAAATGGGAGGACGAAAAGGGATGAACGAGACGAACTTGATCCAAAGAAGGCCTACTGATCAAATGGGTGGATGAAGATGGACGAACGAGACGAACTTGGTCCAAACAAGGCCTAGGGATCAAATGGGAGGACGAAGATGGACGAACGAGACGAACTTGGTGCAAAGAAGCCCAACGGATCAAATGGGAGGACGAAAAGGGATGAACGAGACGAACTTGGTCCAAAGAAGGCCTACGGATCAAATGGGTGGACGAAGATGGACAAACGAGACGAACTTGGTCCAAGGAAGGCCTAGGGATCAAATGGGAGGACGAAGATGGACGAACGAGACGAACTTGGTCCAAAGAAGGCCTAGGGAACAAATGGGAGGACGAAGATGGACGAACGAGACGAACTTGGTCCAAAGAAGGCCTAGGGATCAAATGGGAGGACGAAGATGGACGAACGAGACGAACTTGGTGCAAAGAAGCCCAACGGATCAAATGGGAGGACGAAAAGGGATGAACGAGACGAACTTGGTCCAAAGAAGCCCAACGGATCAAATGGGAGGACGAAGATGGACGAACGAGGCGAACTTGGTCCAAAGAAGGCCTAGGGATCAAATGGGAGGACGAAGATGGACGAACGAGACGAACTTGGTGCAAAGAAGCCCAACGGATCAAATGGGAGGACGAAAAGGGATGAACGAGACGAACTTGGTCCAAAGAAGGCCTACGGATCAAATGGGTGGACGAAGATGGACAAACGAGACGAACTTGGTCCAAGGAAGGCCTAGGGATCAAATAGGAGGACGAAGATGGACGAACGAGACGAACTTGGTCCAAAGAAGGCCTAGGGAACAAATGGGAGGACGAAGATGGACGAACGAGACGAACTTGGTGCAAAGAAGCCCAACGGATCAAATGGGAGGACGAACAGGGAGGAACGAGACGAACTTGGTCCAAAGAAGCCCAACGGATCAAATGGGAGGACGAAGATGGACGAACGAGACGAACTTGGTCCAAAGAAGCCCAACGGATCAAATGGGAGGACGAAGATGGACGAACGAGGCGAACTTGGTCCAAAGAAGGCCTAGGGATCAAATGGGAGGACGAAAATGGACGAACGAGACGACTTGGTCCAAAGAAGGCCTACGGACCAAATGGGAGGACGAAGATGGAGGAATGAGGCGAACTTGGTCCAAAGAAGGCCTAGGGATCAAATGGGAGGACGAAGATGGACGAACGAGACGAACTTGGTCCAAAGAAGGCCTAGGGATCAAATGGGAGGACGAAGATGGACGAACGAGACGAACTTGGTGCAAAGAAGCCCAACGGATCAAATGGGAGGACGAAAAGGGATGAACGAGACGAACTTGGTCCAAAGAAGGCCTACGGATCAAATGGGTGGACGAAGTTGGACGAACGAGACGAACTTGGTCCAAAGAAGGCCTAGGGAACAAATGGGTGGACGAAGATGGACGAACGAGACGAACTTGGTCCAAAGAAGGCCTACGGATCAAATGGGAGGACGAAGATGGACGAACGAGACGAATTTGGTGCAAAGAAGCCCAACGGATCAAATGGGAGGACGAAAAGGGATGAACGAGACGAACTTGGTCCAAAGAAGGCCTACGGATCAAATGGGTGGACGAAGATGGACGAACGAGACGAACTTGGTCCAAGGAAGGCCTAGGGATCAAATGGGAGGACGAAGATGGACGAACGAGACGAACTTGGTCCAAAGAAGGCCTACGGATCAAATGGGAGGACGAAGATGGAGGAACGAGGCGAACTTGGTCCAAAGAAGGCCTAGGGATCAAATGGGGGGACGAAGATGGACGAACGAGACGAACTTGGTGCAAAGAAGCCCAACGGATCAAATGGGAGGACGAAAAGGGATGAACGAGACGAAATTGGTCCAAAGAAGGCCAACGGATCAAATGGGTGGACGAAGATGGACGAACGAGACGAACTTGGTCCAAAGAAGGCCTAGGGAACAAATGGGAGGACGAAGATGGACGAACGAGACGAACTTGGTCCAAGGAAGGCCTAGGGATCAAATGGGAGGACGAAGATGGACGAACGAGACGAACTTGGTCCAAAGAAGGCCTACGGATCAAATGGGAGGACGAAGATGGAGGAACGAGACGAACTTGGTCCAAAGAAGGCCTAGGGATCAAATGGGGGGACGAAGATGGACGAACGAGACGAACTTGGTGCAAAGAAGCCCAACGGATCAAATGGGAGGACGAAAAGGGATGAACGAGACGAAATTGGTCCAAAGAAGGCCAACGGATCAAATGGGTGGACGAAGATGGACGAACGAGACGAACTTGGTCCAAAGAAGGCCTAGGGAACAAATGGGAGGACGAAGATGGACGAACGAGACGAACTTGGTGCAAAGAAGCCCAACGGATCAAATGGGAGGACGAAAAGGGATGAACGAGACGAACTTGGTCCAAAGAAGGCCTACGGATCAAATGGGTGGACGAAGTTGGACGAACGAGACGAACTTGGTCCAAGGAAGGCCTAGGGATCTAATGGGAGGACGAAGATGGACGAACGAGACGAACTTGGTCCAAAGAAGGCCTACGGATCAAATGGGAGGACGAAGATGGACGAACGAGACGAATTTGGTGCAAAGAAGCCCAACGGATCAAATGGGAGGACGAAAAGGGATGAACGAGACGAAATTGGTCCAAAGAAGGCCAACGGATCAAATGGGTGGACGAAGATGGACGAACGAGACGAACTTGGTCCAAAGAAGGCCTAGGGAACAAATGGGAGGACGAAGATGGACGAACGAGACGAACTTGGTGCAAAGAAGCCCAACGGATCAAATGGGAGGACGAAAAGGGATGAACGAGACGAACTTGGTCCAAAGAAGGCCTACGGATCAAATGGGTGGACGAAGTTGGACGAACGAGACGAACTTGGTCCAAGGAAGGCCTAGGGATCTAATGGGAGGACGAAGATGGACGAACGAGACGAACTTGGTCCAAAGAAGGCCTACGGATCAAATGGGAGGACGAAGATGGACGAACGAGACGAATTTGGTGCAAAGAAGCCCAACGGATCAAATGGGAGGACGAAAAGGGATGAACGAGACGAACTTGGTCCAAAGAAGGCCTAGGGATCAAATGGGAGGACGAAGATGGACGAACGAGACGAACTTGGTGCATAGAAGCCCAACGGATCAAATGGGAGGACGAAGATGGACGAACGTGACGAATTTGGTGCAAAGAAGCCCAACGGATCAAATGGGAGGACGAAAAGGGAGGAACGAGACGAACTTGGTCCAAAGAAGGCCTACGGATCAAATGGGTGGACGAAGATGGACGAACGAGACGAACTTGGTCCAAGGAAGGCCTAGGGATCTAATGGGAGGACGAAGATGGACGAACGAGACGAACTTGGTCCAAAGAAGGCCTACGGATCAAATGGGAGGACGAAGATGGACGAACGAGACGAATTTAGTGCAAAGAAGCCCAACGGATCAAATGGGAGGACGAAAAGGGATGAACGAGACGAACTTGATCCAAAGAAGGCCTACTGATCAAATGGGTGGATGAAGATGGACGAACGAGACGAACTTGGTCCAAACAAGGCCTAGGGATCAAATGGGAGGACGAAGATGGACGAACGAGACGAACTTGGTGCAAAGAAGCCCAACGGATCAAATGGGAGGACGAAAAGGGATGAAAGAGACGAACTTGGTCCAAAGAAGGCCTACGGATCAAATGGGTGGACGAAGATGGACAAACGAGACGAACTTGGTCCAAGGAAGGCCTAGGGATCAAATGGGAGGACGAAGATGGACGAACGAGACGAACTTGGTCCAAAGAAGGCCTAGGGAACAAATGGGAGGACGAAGATGGACGAACGAGACGAACTTGGTGCAAAGAAGCCCAACGGATCAAATGGGAGGACGAAAAGGGAGGAACGAGACGAACTTGGTCCAAAGAAGCCCAACGGATCAAATGGGAGGACGAAGATGGACGAACGAGACGAACTTGGTCCAAAGAAGCCCAACGGATCAAATGGGAGGACGAAGATGGACGAACGAGGCGAACTTGGTCCAAAGAAGGCCTAGGGATCAAATGGGAGGACGAAAATGGACGAACGGGACGACTTGGTCCAAAGAAGGCCTACGGACCAAATGGGAGGACGAAGATGGAGGAATGAGGCGAACTTGGTCCAAAGAAGGCCTAGGGATCAAATGGGAGGACGAAGATGGACGAACGAGAAGAACTTGGTCCAAAGAAGGCCTAGGGATCAAATGGGAGGACGAAGATGGACGAACGAGACGAACTTGGTGCAAAGAAGCCCAACGGATCAAATGGGAGGACGAAAAGGGATGAACGAGACGAACTTGGTCCAAAGAAGGCCTACGGATCAAATGGGTGGACGAAGATGGACGAACGAGACGAACTTGGTCCAAAGAAGGCCTAGGGAACAAATGGGTGGACGAAGATGGACGAACGAGACGAACTTGGTCCAAAGAAGGCCTACGGATCAAATGGGAGGACGAAGATGGACGAACGAGACGAATTTGGTGCAAAGAAGCCCAACGGATCAAATGGGAGGACGAAAAGGGATGAACGAGACGAACTTGGTCCAAAGAAGGCCTACGGATCAAATGGGTGGACGAAGATGGACGAACGAGACGAACTTGGTGCAAAGAAGCCCAACGGATCAAATGGGAGGACGAAAAGGGATGAACGAGACGAACTTGGTCCAAAGAAGGCCTACGGATCAAATGGGTGGACGAAGATGGACGAACGAGACGAACTTGGTCCAAGGAAGGCCTAGGGATCAAATGGGAGGACGAAGATGGACGAACGAGACGAACTTGGTCCAAAGTAGGCCTACGGATCAAATGGGAGGACGAAGATGGAGGAACGAGGCGAACTTGGTCCAAAGAAGGCCTAGGGATCAAATGGGGGGACGAAGATGGACGAACGAGACGAACTTGGTGCAAAGAAGCCCAACGGATCAAATGGGAGGACGAAAAGGGATGAACGAGACGAACTTGGTCCAAAGAAGGCCAACGGATCAAATGGGTGGACGAAGATGGACGAACGAGACGAACTTGGTCCAAAGAAGGCCTAGGGAACAAATGGGAGGACGAAGATGGACGAACGAGACGAACTTGGTGCAAAGAAGCCCAACGGATCAAATGGGAGGACGAAAAGGGATGAACGAGACGAACTTGGTCCAAAGAAGGACTACGGATCAAATGGGTGGACGAAGATGGACGAACGAGACGAACTTGGTGCAAAGAAGCCCAACGGATCAAATGGGAGGACGAAAAGGGATGAACGAGACGAACTTGGTCCAAAGAAGGCCTACGGATCAAATGGGTGGACGAAGATGGACGAACGAGACGAACTTGGTCCAAGGAAGGCCTAGGGATCAAATGGGAGGACGAAGATGGACGAACGAGACGAACTTGGTCCAAAGAAGGCCTACGGATCAAATGGGAGGACGAAGATGGAGGAACGAGGCGAACTTGGTCCAAAGAAGGCCTAGGGATCAAATGGGGGGACGAAGATGGACGAACGAGACGAACTTGGTGCAAAGAAGCCCAACGGATCAAATGGGAGGACGAAAAGGGATGAACGAGACGAACTTGGTCCAAAGAAGGCCTACGGATCAAATGGGTGGACGAAGATGGACGAACGAGACGAACTTGGTCCAAAGAAGGCCTAGGGAACAAATGGGTGGACGAAGATGGACGAACGAGACGAACTTTGTCCAAAGAAGGCCTACGGATCAAATGGGAGGACGAAGATGGACGAACGAGACGAATTTGGTGCAAAGAAGCCCAACGGATCAAATGGGAGGACGAAAAGGGATGAACGAGACGAACTTGGTCCAAAGAAGGCCTACGGATCAAATGGGTGGACGAAGATGGACGAACGAGACGAACTTGGTGCAAAGAAGCCCAACGGATCAAATGGGAGGACGAAAAGGGATGAACGAGACGAACTTGGTCCAAAGAAGGCCTACGGATCAAATGGGTGGACGAAGATGGACAAACGAGACGAACTTGGTCCAAGGAAGGCCTAGGGATCAAATAGGAGGACGAAGATGGACGAACGAGACGAACTTGGTCCAAAGAAGGCCTAGGGAACAAATGGGAGGACGAAGATGGACGAACGAGACGAACTTGGTGCAAAGAAGCCCAACGGATCAAATGGGAGGACGAACAGGGAGGAACGAGACGAACTTGGTCCAAAGAAGCCCAACGGATCAAATGGGAGGACGAAGATGGACGAACGAGACGAACTTGGTCCAAAGAAGCCCAACGGATCAAATGGGAGGACGAAGATGGACGAACGAGGCGAACTTGGTCCAAAGAAGGCCTAGGGATCAAATGGGAGGACGAAAATGGACGAACGAGACGACTTGGTCCAAAGAAGGCCTACGGACCAAATGGGAGGACGAAGATGGAGGAATGAGGCGAACTTGGTCCAAAGAAGGCCTAGGGATCAAATGGGAGGACGAAGATGGACGAACGAGACGAACTTGGTCCAAAGAAGGCCTAGGGATCAAATGGGAGGACGAAGATGGACGAACGAGACGAACTTGGTGCAAAGAAGCCCAACGGATCAAATGGGAGGACGAAAAGGGATGAACGAGACGAACTTGGTCCAAAGAAGGCCTACGGATCAAATGGGTGG
Source organism: Glycyrrhiza uralensis (assembly GCA_030159175.1). NCBI lineage: Eukaryota > Viridiplantae > Streptophyta > Magnoliopsida > Fabales > Fabaceae > Glycyrrhiza > Glycyrrhiza uralensis. The sequence goes on along the minus strand of BRZY01000002.1, from coordinate 20,903,776 downwards.
ACGAAGTTGGACGAACGAGACGAACTTGGTCCAAAGAAGGCCTAGGGAACAAATGGGTGGACGAAGATGGACGAACGAGACGAACTTGGTCCAAAGAAGGCCTACGGATCAAATGGGAGGACGAAGATGGACGAACGAGACGAATTTGGTGCAAAGAAGCCCAACGGATCAAATGGGAGGACGAAAAGGGATGAACGAGACGAACTTGGTCCAAAGAAGGCCTACGGATCAAATGGGTGGACGAAGATGGACGAACGAGACGAACTTGGTCCAAGGAAGGCCTAGGGATCAAATGGGAGGACGAAGATGGACGAACGAGACGAACTTGGTCCAAAGAAGGCCTACGGATCAAATGGGAGGACGAAGATGGAGGAACGAGGCGAACTTGGTCCAAAGAAGGCCTAGGGATCAAATGGGGGGACGAAGATGGACGAACGAGACGAACTTGGTGCAAAGAAGCCCAACGGATCAAATGGGAGGACGAAAAGGGATGAACGAGACGAAATTGGTCCAAAGAAGGCCAACGGATCAAATGGGTGGACGAAGATGGACGAACGAGACGAACTTGGTCCAAAGAAGGCCTAGGGAACAAATGGGAGGACGAAGATGGACGAACGAGACGAACTTGGTGCAAAGAAGCCCAACGGATCAAATGGGAGGACGAAAAGGGATGAACGAGACGAACTTGGTCCAAAGAAGGCCTACGGATCAAATGGGTGGACGAAGTTGGACGAACGAGACGAACTTGGTCCAAGGAAGGCCTAGGGATCTAATGGGAGGACGAAGATGGACGAACGAGACGAACTTGGTCCAAAGAAGCCCAACGGATCAAATGGGAGGACGAAAAGGGATGAACGAGACGAACTTGGTCCAAAGAAGGCCTAGGGATCAAATGGGAGGACGAAGATGGACGAACGAGACGAACTTGGTGCATAGAAGCCCAACGGATCAAATGGGAGGACGAAGATGGACGAACGTGACGAATTTGGTGCAAAGAAGCCCAACGGATCAAATGGGAGGACGAAAAGGGAGGAACGAGACGAACTTGGTCCAAAGAAGGCCTACGGATCAAATGGGTGGACGAAGATGGACGAACGAGACGTACTTGGTCCAAGGAAGGCCTAGGGATCTAATGGGAGGACGAAGATGGACGAACGAGACGAACTTGGTCCAAAGAAGGCCTACGGATCAAATGGGAGGACGAAGATGGACGAACGAGACGAATTTAGTGCAAAGAAGCCCAACGGATCAAATGGGAGGACGAAAAGGGATGAACGAGACGAACTTGATCCAAAGAAGGCCTACTGATCAAATGGGTGGATGAAGATGGACGAACGAGACGAACTTGGTCCAAACAAGGCCTAGGGATCAAATGGGAGGACGAAGATGGACGAACGAGACGAACTTGGTGCAAAGAAGCCCAACGGATCAAATGGGAGGACGAAAAGGGATGAACGAGACGAACTTGGTCCAAAGAAGGCCTACGGATCAAATGGGTGGACGAAGATGGACAAACGAGACGAACTTGGTCCAAGGAAGGCCTAGGGATCAAATGGGAGGACGAAGATGGACGAACGAGACGAACTTGGTCCAAAGAAGGCCTAGGGAACAAATGGGAGGACGAAGATGGACGAACGAGACGAACTTGGTGCAAAGAAGCCCAACGGATCAAATGGGAGGACGAAAAGGGAGGAACGAGACGAACTTGGTCCAAAGAAGCCCAACGGATCAAATGGGAGGACGAAGATGGACGAACGAGACGAACTTGGTCCAAAGAAGCCCAACGGATCAAATGGGAGGACGAAGATGGACGAACGAGGCGAACTTGGTCCAAAGAAGGCCTAGGGATAAAATGGGAGGACGAAAATGGACGAACGAGACGACTTGGTCCAAAGAAGGCCTACGGACCAAATGGGAGGACGAAGATGGAGGAATGAGGCGAACTTGGTCCAAAGAAGGCCTAGGGATCAAATGGGAGGACGAAGATGGACGAACGAGAAGAACTTGGTCCAAAGAAGGCCTAGGGATCAAATGGGAGGACGAAGATGGACGAACGAGACGAACTTGGTGCAAAGAAGCCCAACGGATCAAATGGGAGGACGAAAAGGGATGAACGAGACGAACTTGGTCCAAAGAAGGCCTACGGATCAAATGGGTGGACGAAGATGGACGAACGAGACGAACTTGGTCCAAAGAAGGCCTAGGGAACAAATGGGTGGACGAAGATGGACGAACGAGACGAACTTGGTCCAAAGAAGGCCTACGGATCAAATGGGAGGACGAAGATGGACGAACGAGACGAATTTGGTGCAAAGAAGCCCAACGGATCAAATGGGAGGACGAAAAGGGATGAACGAGACGAACTTGGTCCAAAGAAGGCCTACGGATCAAATGGGTGGACGAAGATGGACGAACGAGACGAACTTGGTGCAAAGAAGCCCAACGGATCAAATGGGAGGACGAAAAGGGATGAACGAGACGAACTTGGTCCAAAGAAGGCCTACGGATCAAATGGGTGGACGAAGATGGACGAACGAGACGAACTTGGTCCAAGGAAGGCCTAGGGATCAAATGGGAGGACGAAGATGGACGAACGAGACGAACTTGGTCCAAAGTAGGCCTACGGATCAAATGGGAGGACGAAGATGGAGGAACGAGGCGAACTTGGTCCAAAGAAGGCCTAGGGATCAAATGGGGGGACGAAGATGGACGAACGAGACGAACTTGGTGCAAAGAAGCCCAACGGATCAAATGGGAGGACGAAAAGGGATGAACGAGACGAACTTGGTCCAAAGAAGGCCAACGGATCAAATGGGTGGACGAAGATGGACGAACGAGACGAACTTGGTCCAAAGAAGGCCTAGGGAACAAATGGGAGGACGAAGATGGACGAACGAGACGAACTTGGTGCAAAGAAGCCCAACGGATCAAATGGGAGGGCGAAAAGGGATGAACGAGACGAACTTGGTCCAAAGAAGGCCTACGGATCAAATGGGTGGACGAAGTTGGACGAACGAGACGAACTTGGTCCAAGGAAGGCCTAGGGATCTAATGGGAGGACGAAGATGGACGAACGAGACGAACTTGGTCCAAAGAAGGCCTACGGATCAAATGGGAGGACGAAGATGGACGAACGAGACGAATTTGGTGCAAAGAAGCCCAACGGATCAAATGGGAGGACGAAAAGGGATGAACGAGACGAACTTGGTCCAAAGAAGGCCTACGGATCAAATGGGTGGACGAAGATGGACAAACGAGACGAACTTGGTCCAAGGAAGGCCTAGGGATCAAATGGGAGGACGAAGATGGACGAACGAGACGAACTTGGTCCAAAGAAGGCCTAGGGAACAAATGGGAGGACGAAGATGGACGAACGAGACGAACTTGGTGCAAAGAAGCCCACCAGATCAAATGGGAGGACGAAAAGGGAGGAACGAGACGAACTTGGTCCAAAGAAGCCCAACGGATCAAATGGGAGGACGAAGATGGACGAACGAGACGAACTTGGTCCAAAGAAGCCCAACGGATCAAATGGGAGGACGAAGATGGACGAACGAGGCGAACTTGGTCCAAAGAAGGCCTAGGGATCAAATGGGAGGACGAAAATGGACGAACGAGACGACTTGGTCCAAAGAAGGCCTACGGACCAAATGGGAGGACGAAGATGGAGGAATGAGGCGAACTTGGTCCAAAGAAGGCCTAGGGATCAAATGGGAGGACGAAGATGGACGAACGAGACGAACTTGGTCCAAAGAAGGCCTAGGGATCAAATGGGAGGACGAAGATGGACGAACGAGACGAACTTGGTGCAAAGAAGCCCAACGGATCAAATGGGAGGACGAAAAGGGATGAACGAGACGAACTTGGTCCAAAGAAGGCCTACGGATCAAATGGGTGGACGAAGATGGACGAACGAGACGAACTTGGTCCAAAGAAGGCCTAGGGAACAAATGGGTGGACGAAGATGGACGAACGAGACGAACTTGGTCCAAAGAAGGCCTACGGATCAAATGGGAGGACGAAGATGGACGAACGAGACGAATTTGGTGCAAAGAAGCCCAACGGATCAAATGGGAGGACGAAAAGGGATGAACGAGACGAACTTGGTCCAAAGAAGGACTACGGATCAAATGGGTGGACGAAGATGGACGAACGAGACGAACTTGGTGCAAAGAAGCCCAACGGATCAAATGGGAGGACGAAAAGGGATGAACGAGACGAACTTGGTCCAAAGAAGGCCTACGGATCAAATGGGTGGACGAAGATGGACGAACGAGACGAATTTGGTGCAAAGAAGCCCAACGGATCAAATGGGAGGACGAAAAGGGATGAACGAGACGAACTTGGTCCAAAGAAGGCCTACGGATCAAATGGGTGGACGAAGATGGACGAACGAGACGAACTTGGTCCAAAGAAGGCCTACGGATCAAATGGGAGGACGAAGATGGACGAACGAGACGAATTTGGTGCAAAGAAGCCCAACGGATCAAATGGGAGGACGAAAAGGGATGAACGAGACGAACTTGGTCCAAAGAAGGCCTACGGATCAAATGGGTGGACGAAGATGGACGAACGAGACGAACTTGGTCCAAGGAAGGCCTAGGGATCAAATGGGAGGACGAAGATGGACGAACGAGACGAACTTGGTCCAAAGTAGGCCTACGGATCAAATGGGAGGACGAAGATGGAGGAACGAGGCGAACTTGGTCCAAAGAAGGCCTAGGGATCAAATGGGGGGACGAAGATGGACGAACGAGACGAACTTGGTGCAAAGAAGCCCAACGGATCAAATGGGAGGACGAAAAGGGATGAACGAGACGAACTTGGTCCAAAGAAGGCCAACGGATCAAATGGGTGGACGAAGATGGACGAACGAGACGAACTTGGTCCAAAGAAGGCCTAGGGAACAAATGGGAGGACGAAGATGGACGAACGAGACGAACTTGGTGCAAAGAAGCCCAACGGATCAAATGGGAGGGCGAAAAGGGATGAACGAGACGAACTTGGTCCAAAGAAGGCCTACGGATCAAATGGGTGGACGAAGTTGGACGAACGAGACGAACTTGGTCCAAGGAAGGCCTAGGGATCTAATGGGAGGACGAAGATGGACGAACGAGACGAACTTGGTCCAAAGAAGGCCTACGGATCAAATGGGAGGACGAAGATGGACGAACGAGACGAATTTGGTGCAAAGAAGCCCAACGGATCAAATGGGAGGACGAAAAGGGATGAACGAGACGAACTTGGTCCAAAGAAGGCCTACGGATCAAATGGGTGGACGAAGATGGACAAACGAGACGAACTTGGTCCAAGGAAGGCCTAGGGATCAAATGGGAGGACGAAGATGGACGAACGAGACGAACTTGGTCCAAAGAAGGCCTAGGGAACAAATGGGAGGACGAAGATGGACGAACGAGACGAACTTGGTGCAAAGAAGCCCACCAGATCAAATGGGAGGACGAAAAGGGAGGAACGAGACGAACTTGGTCCAAAGAAGCCCAACGGATCAAATGGGAGGACGAAGATGGACGAACGAGACGAACTTGGTCCAAAGAAGCCCAACGGATCAAATGGGAGGACGAAGATGGACGAACGAGGCGAACTTGGTCCAAAGAAGGCCTAGGGATCAAATGGGAGGACGAAAATGGACGAACGAGACGACTTGGTCCAAAGAAGGCCTACGGACCAAATGGGAGGACGAAGATGGAGGAATGAGGCGAACTTGGTCCAAAGAAGGCCTAGGGATCAAATGGGAGGACGAAGATGGACGAACGAGACGAACTTGGTCCAAAGAAGGCCTAGGGATCAAATGGGAGGACGAAGATGGACGAACGAGACGAACTTGGTGCAAAGAAGCCCAACGGATCAAATGGGAGGACGAAAAGGGATGAACGAGACGAACTTGGTCCAAAGAAGGCCTACGGATCAAATGGGTGGACGAAGATGGACGAACGAGACGAACTTGGTCCAAAGAAGGCCTAGGGAACAAATGGGTGGACGAAGATGGACGAACGAGACGAACTTGGTCCAAAGAAGGCCTACGGATCAAATGGGAGGACGAAAAGGGATGAACGAGACGAACTTGGTCCAAAGAAGGACTACGGATCAAATGGGTGGACGAAGATGGACGAACGAGACGAACTTGGTGCAAAGAAGCCCAACGGATCAAATGGGAGGACGAAAAGGGATGAACGAGACGAACTTGGTCCAAAGAAGGCCTACGGATCAAATGGGTGGACGAAGATGGACGAACGAGACGAATTTGGTGCAAAGAAGCCCAACGGATCAAATGGGAGGACGAAAAGGGATGAACGAGACGAACTTGGTCCAAAGAAGGCCTACGGATCAAATGGGTGGACGAAGATGGACGAACGAGACGAACTTGGTGCAAAGAAGCCCAACGGATCAAATGGGAGGACGAAAAGGGATGAACGAGACGAACTTGGTCCAAAGAAGGCCTACGGATCAAATGGGTGGACGAAGATGGACGAACGAGACGAACTTGGTCCAAGGAAGGCCTAGGGATCAAATGGGAGGACGAAGATGGACGAACGAGACGAACTTGGTCCAAAGTAGGCCTACGGATCAAATGGGAGGACGAAGATGGAGGAACGAGGCGAACTTGGTCCAAAGAAGGCCTAGGGATCAAATGGGGGGACGAAGATGGACGAACGAGACGAACTTGGTGCAAAGAAGCCCAACGGATCAAATGGGAGGACGAAAAGGGATGAACGAGACGAACTTGGTCCAAAGAAGGCCAACGGATCAAATGGGTGGACGAAGATGGACGAACGAGACGAACTTGGTCCAAAGAAGGCCTAGGGAACAAATGGGAGGACGAAGATGGACGAACGAGACGAACTTGGTGCAAAGAAGCCCAACGGATCAAATGGGAGGACGAAAAGGGATGAACGAGACGAACTTGGTCCAAAGAAGGCCTACGGATCAAATGGGTGGACGAAGTTGGACGAACGAGACGAACTTGGTCCAAGGAAGGCCTAGGGATCTAATGGGAGGACGAAGATGGACGAACGAGACGAACTTGGTCCAAAGAAGGCCTACGGATCAAATGGGAGGACGAAGATGGACGAACGAGACGAATTTGGTGCAAAGAAGCCCAACGGATCAAATGGGAGGACGAAAAGGGATGAACGAGACGAACTTGGTCCAAAGAAGGCCTACGGATCAAATGGGTGGACGAAGATGGACAAACGAGACGAACTTGGTCCAAGGAAGGCCTAGGGATCAAATGGGAGGACGAAGATGGACGAACGAGACGAACTTGGTCCAAAGAAGGCCTAGGGAACAAATGGGAGGACGAAGATGGACGAACGAGACGAACTTGGTGCAAAGAAGCCCACCGGATCAAATGGGAGGACGAAAAGGGAGGAACGAGACGAACTTGGTCCAAAGAAGCCCAACGGATCAAATGGGAGGACGAAGATGGAAGAACGAGACGAACTTGGTCCAAAGAAGCCCAACGGATCAAATGGGAGGACGAAGATGGACGAACGAGGCGAACTTGGTCCAAAGAAGGCCTAGGGATCAAATGGGAGGACGAAAATGGACGAACGAGACGACTTGGTCCAAAGAAGGCCTACGGACCAAATGGGAGGACGAAGATGGAGGAATGAGGCGAACTTGGTCCAAAGAAGGACTAGGGATCAAATGGGAGGACGAAGATGGACGAACGAGACGAACTTGGTCCAAAGAAGGCCTAGGGATCAAATGGGAGGACGAAGATGGACGAACGAGACGAACTTGGTGCAAAGAAGCCCAACGGATCAAATGGGAGGACGAAAAGGGATGAACGAGACGAACTTGGTCCAAAGAAGGCCTACGGATCAAATGGGTGGACGAAGATGGACGAACGAGACGAACTTGGTCCAAAGAAGGCCTAGGGAACAAATGGGTGGACGAAGATGGACGAACGAGACGAACTTGGTCCAAAGAAGGCCTACGGATCAAATGGGAGGACGAAGATGGACGAACGAGACGAATTTGGTGCAAAGAAGCCCAACGGATCAAATGGGAGGACGAAAAGGGATGAACGAGACGAACTTGGTCCAAAGAAGGACTACGGATCAAATGGGTGGACGAAGATGGACGAACGAGACGAACTTGGTGCAAAGAAGCCCAACGGATCAAATGGGAGGACGAAAAGGGATGAACGAGACGAACTTGGTCCAAAGAAGGCCTACGGATCAAATGGGTGGACGAAGATGGACGAACGAGACGAACTTGGTCCAAGGAAGGCCTAGGGATCAAATGGGAGGACGAAGATGGACGAACGAGACGAACTTGGTCCAAAGAAGGCCTACGGATCAAATGGGAGGACGAAGATGGAGGAACGAGGCGAACTTGGTCCAAAGAAGGCCTAGGGATCAAATGGGGGGACGAAGATGGACGAACGAGACGAACTTGGTGCAAAGAAGCCCAACGGATCAAATGGGAGGACGAAAAGGGATGAACGAGACGAACTTGGTCCAAAGAAGGCCAACGGATCAAATGGGTGGACGAAGATCGACGAACGAGACGAACTTGGTCCAAAGAAGGCCTAGGGAACAAATGGGAGGACGAAGATGGACGAACGAGACGAACTTGGTGCAAAGAAGCCCAACGGATCAAATGGGAGGACGAAAAGGGATGAACGAGACGAACTTGGTCCAAAGAAGGCCTACGGATCAAATGGGTGGACGAAGTTGGACGAACGAGACGAACTTGGTCCAAGGAAGGCCTAGGGATCTAATGGGAGGACGAAGATGGACGAACGAGACGAACTTGGTCCAAAGAAGGCCTACGGATCAAATGGGAGGACGAAGATGGACGAACGAGACGAATTTGGTGCAAAGAAGCCCAACGGATCAAATGGGAGGACGAAAAGGGATGAACGAGACGAACTTGGTCCAAAGAAGGCCTAGGGATCAAATGGGAGGACGAAGATGGACGAACGAGACGAACTTGGTGCATAGAAGCCCAACGGATCAAATGGGAGGACGAAGATGGACGAACGAGACGAATTTGGTGCAAAGAAGCCCAACGGATCAAATGGGAGGACGAAAAGGGAGGAACGAGACGAACTTGGTCCAAAGAAGGCCTACGGATCAAATGGGTGGACGAAGATGGACGAACGAGACGAACTTGGTCCAAGGAAGGCCTAGGGATCTAATGGGAGGACGAAGATGGACGAACGAGACGAACTTGGTCCAAAGAAGCCCTACGGATCAAATGGGAGGACGAAGATGGACGAACGAGACGAATTTAGTGCAAAGAAGCCCAACGGATCAAATGGGAGGACGAAAAGGGATGAACGAGACGAACTTGATCCAAAGAAGGCCTACGGATCAAATGGGTGGATGAAGATGGACGAACGAGACGAACTTGGTCCAAAGAAGGCCTAGGGATCAAATGGGAGGACGAAGATGGACGAACGAGACGAACTTGGTGCAAAGAAGCCCAACGGATCAAATGGGAGGACGAAAAGGGATGAACGAGACGAACTTGGTCCAAAGAAGGCCTACGGATCAAATGGGTGGACGAAGATGGACAAACGAGACGAACTTGGTCCAAGGAAGGCCTAGGGATCAAATGGGAGGACGAAGATGGACGAACGAGACGAACTTGGTCCAAAGAAGGCCTAGGGAACAAATGGCAGGACGAAGATGGACGAACGAGACGAACTTGGTGCAAAGAAGCCCAACGGATCAAATGGGAGGACGAAAAGGGAGGAACGAGACGAACTTGGTCCAAAGAAGCCCAACGGATCAAATGGGAGGACGAAGATGGACGAACGAGACGAACTTGGTCCAAAGAAGCCCAACGGATCAAATGGGAGGACGAAGATGGACGAACGAGGCGAACTTGGTCCAAAGAAGACCTAGGGATCAAATGGGAGGACGAAAATGGACGAACGAGACGACTTGGTCCAAAGAAGGCCTACGGACCAAATGGGAGGACGAAGATGGAGGAATGAGGCGAAATTGGTCCAAAGAAGGCCTACGGATCAAATAGGAGGACGAAGATGGACGAACGAGACGAACTTGGTGCAAAGAAGCCCAACGGATCAAATGGGAGGACGAAAAGGGATGAACGAGGCGAACTTGGTCCAAAGAAGGCCTACGGATCAAATGGGTGGACGAAGAAGGACGAACGAGACGAACTTGGTCCAAGGAAGGCCTACGGATCAAATGGGAGGACGAAGATGGACGAACGAGACGAACTTGGTCCAAAGAAGGCCTACGGATCAAATGGGAGGACGAAGATGGAGGAACGAGGCGAACTTGGTCCAAAGAAGGCCTACGGATCAAATAGGAGGACGAAGATGGACGAACGAGACGAACTTGGTGCAAAGAAGCCAAACGGATCAAATGGGAGGACGAAAAGGGATGAACGAGACGAACTTGGTCCAAAGAAGGCCTACGGATCAAATGGGTGGACGAAGATGGACGAACGAGACGAACTTGGTCCAAAGAAGGCCTAGGGAACAAATGGGAGGACGAAGATGGACGAACGAGACGAACTTGGTGCAAAGAAGCCCAACGGATCAAATGGGAGGACGAAAAGGGTAGAACGAGACGAACTTGGTCCAAAGAAGGCCTACGGATCAAATGGGTGGACGAAGATGGACGAACGAGACGAACTTGGTCCAAGGAAGGCCTAGGGATCTAATGGGAGGACGAAGATGGACGAACGAGACGAACTTGGTCCAAAGAAGTCCTACGGATCAAATGGGAGGACGAAGATGGACGAACGAGACGAATTTGGTGCAAAGAAGCCCAACGGATCAAATGGGAGGACGAAAAGGGATGAACGAGATGAACTTGGTCCAAAGAAGGCCTACGGATCAAATGGGTGGATGAAGATGGACGAACGAGACGAACTTGGTCCAAAGAAGGCCTAGGGATCAAATGGGAGGACGAAGATGGACGAACGAGACGAACTTGGTGCAAAGAAGCCCAACGGATCAAATGGGAGGACGAAAAGGGATGAACGAGACGAACTTGGTCCAAAGAAGGCCTACGGATCAAATGGGTGGACGAAGATGGACGAACGAGACGAACTTGGTCCAAAGAAGGCCTAGGGAACAAATGGGTGGACGAAGATGGACGAACGAGACGAACTTGGTCCAAAGAAGGCCTACGGATCAAATGGGAGGACGAAGATGGACGAACGAGACGAATTTGGTGCAAAGAAGCCCAACGGATCAAATGGGAGGACGAAAAGGGATGAACGAGACGAACTTGGTCCAAAGAAGGACTACGGATCAAATGGGTGGACGAAGATGGACGAACGAGACGAACTTGGTGCAAAGAAGCCCAACGGATCAAATGGGAGGACGAAAAGGGATGAACGAGACGAACTTGGTCCAAAGAAGGCCTACGGATCAAATGGGTGGACGAAGATGGACGAACGAGACGAACTTGGTCCAAGGAAGGCCTAGGGATCAAATGGGAGGACGAAGATGGACGAACGAGACGAACTTGGTCCAAAGAAGGCCTACGGATCAAATGGGAGGACGAAGATGGAGGAACGAGGCGAACTTGGTCCAAAGAAGGCCTAGGGATCAAATGGGGGGACGAAGATGGACGAACGAGACGAACTTGGTGCAAAGAAGCCCAACGGATCAAATGGGAGGGCGAAAAGGGATGAACGAGACGAACTTGGTCCAAAGAAGGCCAACGGATCAAATGGGTGGACGAAGATCGACGAACGAGACGAACTTGGTCCAAAGAAGGCCTAGGGAACAAATGGGAGGACGAAGATGGACGAACGAGACGAACTTGGTGCAAAGAAGCCCAACGGATCAAATGGGAGGACGAAAAGGGATGAACGAGACGAACTTGGTCCAAAGAAGGCCTACGGATCAAATGGGTGGACGAAGTTGGACGAACGAGACGAACTTGGTCCAAGGAAGGCCTAGGGATCTAATGGGAGGACGAAGATGGACGAACGAGACGAACTTGGTCCAAAGAAGGCCTACGGATCAAATGGGAGGACGAAGATGGACGAACGAGACGAATTTGGTGCAAAGAAGCCCAACGGATCAAATGGGAGGACGAAAAGGGATGAACGAGACGAACTTGGTCCAAAGAAGGCCTAGGGATCAAATGGGAGGACGAAGATGGACGAACGAGACGAACTTGGTGCATAGAAGCCCAACGGATCAAATGGGAGGACGAAGATGGACGAACGAGACGAATTTGGTGCAAAGAAGCCCAACGGATCAAATGGGAGGACGAAAAGGGAGGAACGAGACGAACTTGGTCCAAAGAAGGCCTACGGATCAAATGGGTGGACGAAGATGGACGAACGAGACGAACTTGGTCCAAGGAAGGCCTAGGGATCTAATGGGAGGACGAAGATGGACGAACGAGACGAACTTGGTCCAAAGAAGCCCTACGGATCAAATGGGAGGACGAAGATGGACGAACGAGACGAATTTAGTGCAAAGAAGCCCAACGGATCAAATGGGAGGACGAAAAGGGATGAACGAGACGAACTTGATCCAAAGAAGGCCTACGGATCAAATGGGTGGATGAAGATGGACGAACGAGACGAACTTGGTCCAAAGAAGGCCTAGGGATCAAATGGGAGGACGAAGATGGACGAACGAGACGAACTTGGTGCAAAGAAGCCCAACGGATCAAATGGGAGGACGAAAAGGGATGAACGAGACGAACTTGGTCCAAAGAAGGCCTACGGATCAAATGGGTGGACGAAGATGGACAAACGAGACGAACTTGGTCCAAGGAAGGCCTAGGGATCAAATGGGAGGACGAAGATGGACGAACGAGATGAACTTGGTCCAAAGAAGGCCTAGGGAACAAATGGGAGGACGAAGATGGACGAACGAGACGAACTTGGTGCAAAGAAGCCCAACGGATCAAATGGGAGGACGAAAAGGGAGGAACGAGACGAACTTGGTCCAAAGAAGCCCAACGGATCAAATGGGAGGACGAAGATGGACGAACGAGACGAACTTGGTCCAAAGAAGCCCAACAGATCAAATGGGAGGACGAAGATGGACGAACGAGGCGAACTTGGTCCAAAGAAGACCTAGGGATCAAATGGGAGGACGAAAATGGACGAACGAGACGACTTGGTCCAAAGAAGGCCTACGGACCAAATGGGAGGACGAAGATGGAGGAATGAGGCCAAATTGGTCCAAAGAAGGCCTACGGATCAAATAGGAGGACGAAGATGGACGAACGAGACGAACTTGGTGCAAAGAAGCCCAACGGATCAAATGGGAGGACGAAAAGGGATGAACGAGGCGAACTTGGTCCAAAGAAGGCCTACGGATCAAATGGGTGGAGGAAGATGGACGAACGAGACGAACTTGGTCCAAGGAAGGCCTACGGATCAAATGGGAGGACGAAGATGGACGAACGAGACGAACTTGGTCCAAAGAAGGCCTACGGATCAAATGGGAGGACGAAGATGGAGGAACGAGGCGAACTTGGTCCAAAGAAGGCCTACGGATCAAATAGGAGGACGAAGATGGACGAACGAGACGAACTTGGTGCAAAGAAGCCAAACGGATCAAATGGGAGGACGAAAAGGGATGAACGAGACGAACTTGGTCCAAAGAAGGCCTACGGATCAAATGGGTGGACGAAGATGGACGAACGAGACGAACTTGGTCCAAAGAAGGCCTAGGGAACAAATGGGAGGACGAAGATGGACGAACGAGACGAACTTGGTGCAAAGAAGCCCAACGGATCAAATGGGAGGACGAAAAGGGTAGAACGAGACGAACTTGGTCCAAAGAAGGCCTACGGATCAAATGGGTGGACGAAGATGGACGAACGAGACGAACTTGGTCCAAGGAAGGCCTAGGGATCTAATGGGAGGACGAAGATGGACGAACGAGACGAACTTGGTCCAAAGAAGCCCTACGGATCAAATGGGAGGACGAAGATGGACGAACGAGACGAATTTAGTGCAAAGAAGCCCAACGGATCAAATGGGAGGACGAAAAGGGATGAACGAGACGAACTTGATCCAAAGAAGGCCTACGGATCAAATGGGTGGATGAAGATGGACGAACGAGACGAACTTGGTCCAAAGAAGGCCTAGGGATCAAATGGGAGGACGAAGATGGACGAACGAGACGAACTTGGTGCAAAGAAGCCCAACGGATCAAATGGGAGGACGAAAAGGGATGAACGAGACGAACTTGGTCCAAAGAAGGCCTACGGATCAAATGGGTGGACGAAGATGGACAAACGAGACGAACTTGGTCCAAGGAAGGCCTAGGGATCAAATGGGAGGACGAAGATGGACGAACGAGATGAACTTGGTCCAAAGAAGGCCTAGGGAACAAATGGGAGGACGAAGATGGACGAACGAGACGAACTTGGTGCAAAGAAGCCCAACGGATCAAATGGGAGGACGAAAAGGGAGGAACGAGACGAACTTGGTCCAAAGAAGCCCAACGGATCAAATGGGAGGACGAAGATGGACGAACGAGACGAACTTGGTCCAAAGAAGCCCAACAGATCAAATGGGAGGACGAAGATGGACGAACGAGGCGAACTTGGTCCAAAGAAGACCTAGGGATCAAATGGGAGGACGAAAATGGACGAACGAGACGACTTGGTCCAAAGAAGGCCTACGGACCAAATGGGAGGACGAAGATGGAGGAATGAGGCCAAATTGGTCCAAAGAAGGCCTACGGATCAAATAGGAGGACGAAGATGGACGAACGAGACGAACTTGGTGCAAAGAAGCCCAACGGATCAAATGGGAGGACGAAAAGGGATGAACGAGGCGAACTTGGTCCAAAGAAGGCCTACGGATCAAATGGGTGGAGGAAGATGGACGAACGAGACGAACTTGGTCCAAGGAAGGCCTACGGATCAAATGGGAGGACGAAGATGGACGAACGAGACGAACTTGGTCCAAAGAAGGCCTACGGATCAAATGGGAGGACGAAGATGGAGGAACGAGGCGAACTTGGTCCAAAGAAGGCCTACGGATCAAATAGGAGGACGAAGATGGACGAACGAGACGAACTTGGTGCAAAGAAGCCAAACGGATCAAATGGGAGGACGAAAAGGGATGAACGAGACGAACTTGGTCCAAAGAAGGCCTACGGATCAAATGGGTGGACGAAGATGGACGAACGAGACGAACTTGGTCCAAAGAAGGCCTAGGGAACAAATGGGAGGACGAAGATGGACGAACGAGACGAACTTGGTGCAAAGAAGCCCAACGGATCAAATGGGAGGACGAAAAGGGTAGAACGAGACGAACTTGGTCCAAAGAAGGCCTACGGATCAAATGGGTGGACGAAGATGGACGAACGAGACGAACTTGGTCCAAGGAAGGCCTAGGGATCTAATGGGAGGACGAAGATGGACGAACGAGACGAACTTGGTCCAAAGAAGTCCTACGGATCAAATGGGAGGACGAAGATGGACGAACGAGACGAATTTGGTGCAAAGAAGCCCAACGGATCAAATGGGAGGACGAAAAGGGATGAACGAGACGAACTTGGTCCAAAAAAGGCCTACGGATCAAATGGGTGGATGAAGATGGACGAACGAGACGAACTTGGTCCAAAGAAGGCCTAGGGATCAAATGGGAGGACGAAGATGGACGAACGAGACGAACTTGGTGCAAAGAAGCCCAACGGATCAAATGGGAGGACGAAAAGGGATGAACGAGACGAACTTGGTCCAAAGAAGGCCTACGGATCAAATGGGTGGACGAAGATGGACGAACGAGACGAACTTGGTCCAAGGAAGGCCTAGGGATCAAATGGGAGGACGAAGATGGACAAACGAGACGAACTTGGTCCAAAGAAGGCCTACGGATCAAATGGGAGGACGAAGATGGAGGAACGAGGCGAACTTGGTCCAAAGAAGGCCTAGGGATCAAATGGGAGGACGAAGATGGACGAACGAGACGAACTTGGAGCAAAGAAGCCCAACGGATCAAATGGGAGGACGAAAAGGGATGAACGAGACGAACTTGGTCCAAAGAAGGCCAACGGATCAAATGGGTGGACGAAGATGGACGAACGAGACGAACTTGGTCCAAAGAAGGCCTAGGGAACAAATGGGAGGACGAAGATGGACGAACGAGACGAATTTGGTGTAAAGAAGCCCAACGGATCAAATGGGAGGACGAAAAGGGAGGAACGAGACGAACTTGGTCCAAAGAAGGCCTACGGATCAAATGGGTGGACGAAGTTGGACGAACGAGACGAACTTGGTCCAAGGAAGGCCTAGGGATCTAATGGGAGGACGAAGATGGACGAACGAGACGAACTTGGTCCAAAGAAGGCCTACGGATCAAATGGGAGGACGAAGATGGACGAACGAGACGAATTTGGTGCAAAGAAGCCCAACGGATCAAATGGGAGGACGAAAAGGGATGAACGAGACGAACTTGGTCCAAAGAAGGCCTAGGGATCAAATGGGAGGACGAAGATGGACGAACGAGACGAACTTGGTGCAAAGAAGCCCAACGGATCAAATGGGAGGACGAAGATGGACGAACGAGACGAACTTGGTCCAAGGAAGGCCTAGGGATCTAATGGGAGGACGAAGATGGACGAACGAGACGAACTTGGTCCAAAGAAGTCCTACGGATCAAATGGGAGGACGAAGATGGACGAACGAGACGAATTTGGTGCAAAGAAGCCCAACGGATCAAATGGGAGGACGAAAAGGGATGAACGAGACGAACTTGGTCCAAAGAAGGCCTACGGATCAAATGGGTGGATGAAGATGGACGAACGAGACGAACTTGGTCCAAAGAAGGCCTAGGGATCAAATGGGAGGACGAAGATGGACGAACGAGACGAACTTGGTGCAAAGAAGCCCAACGGATCAAATGGGAGGACGAAAAGGGATGAACGAGACGAACTTGGTCCAAAGAAGGCCTACGGATCAAATGGGTGGACGAAGATGGACGAACGAGACGAACTTGGTCCAAGGAAGGCCTAGGGATCAAATGGGAGGACGAAGATGGACAAACGAGACGAACTTGGTCCAAAGAAGGCCTACGGATCAAATGGGAGGACGAAGATGGAGGAACGAGGCGAACTTGGTCCAAAGAAGGCCTAGGGATCAAATGGGAGGACGAAGATGGACGAACGAGACGAACTTGGAGCAAAGAAGCCCAACGGATCAAATGGGAGGACGAAAAGGGATGAACGAGACGAACTTGGTCCAAAGAAGGCCAACGGATCAAATGGGTGGACGAAGATGGACGAACGAGACGAACTTGGTCCAAAGAAGGCCTAGGGAACAAATGGGAGGACGAAGATGGACGAACGAGACGAATTTGGTGCAAAGAAGCCCAACGGATCAAATGGGAGGACGAAAAGGGAGGAACGAGACGAACTTGGTCCAAAGAAGGCCTACGGATCAAATGGGTGGACGAAGTTGGACGAACGAGACGAACTTGGTCCAAGGAAGGCCTAGGGATCTAATGGGAGGACGAAGATGGACGAACGAGACGAACTTGGTCCAAAGAAGGCCTACGGATCAAATGGGAGGACGAAGATGGACGAACGAGACGAATTTGGTGCAAAGAAGCCCAACGGATCAAATGGGAGGACGAAAAGGGATGAACGAGACGAACTTGGTCCAAAGAAGGCCTAGGGATCAAATGGGAGGACGAAGATGGACGAACGAGACGAACTTGGTGCAAAGAAGCCCAACGGATCAAATGGGAGGACGAAGATGGACGAACGAGACGAATTTGGTGCAAAGAAGCCCAACGGATCAAATGGGAGGACGAAAAGGGACGAACGAGACGAACTTGGTCCAAAGAAGGCCTACGGATCAAATGGGTGGACGAAGATGGACGAACGAGACGAACTTGGTCCAAGGAAGGCCTAGGGATCTAATGGGAGGACGAAGATGGACGAACGAGACGAACTTGGTCCAAAGAAGGCCTACGGATCAAATGGGAGGACGAAGATGGACGAACGAGACGAATTTGGTGCAAAGAAGCCCAACGGATCAAATGGGAGGACGAAAAGGGATGAACGAGACGAACTTGGTCCAAAGAAGGCCTACGGATCAAATGGGTGGATGAAGATGGACGAACGAGACGAACTTGGTCCAAAGAAGGCCTAGGGATCAAATGGGAGGACGACGATGGACGAACGAGACGAACTTGGTCCAAAGAAGCCCAACGGATCAAATGGGAGGACGAAAAGGGATGAACGAGACGAACTTGGTCCAAAGAAGGCCTACGGATCAAATGGGTGGACGAAGATGGACAAACGAGACGAACTTGGTCCAAGGAAGGCCTAGGGATCAAATGGGAGGACGAAGATGGACGAACGAGAGGAACTTGGTCCAAAGAAGGCCTAGGGATCAAATGGGAGGACGAAGATGGAGGAACGAGGCGAACATGGTCCAAAGAAGGCCTAGGGATCAAATGGGAGGACGAAGATGGACGAACGAGACGAACTTGGTGCAAAGAAGCCCAACGGATCAAATGGGAGGACGAAAAGGGATGAACGAGACGAACTTGGTCCAAAGAAGGCCAACGGATCAAATGGGTGGACGAAGATGGACGAACGAGACGAACTTGGTCCAAAGAAGGCCTAGGGAACAAATGGGAGGACGAAGATGGACGAACGAGACGAACTTGGTGCAAAGAAGCCCAACGGATCAAATGGGAGGACGAAAAGGGATGAACGAGACGAACTTGGTCCAAAGAAGGCCTACAGATCAAATGGGTGGACGAAGATGGACGAACGAGACGAACTTGGTCCAAGGAAGGCCTAGGGATCAAATGGGAGGACGAAGATGGACGAACGAGACGAACTTGGTCCAAAGAAGGCCTAGGGATCAAATGGGAGGACGAAGATGGACGAACGAGACAAAATTGGTGCAAAGAAGCCCAACGGATCAAATGGGAGGACGAAAAGGGATGAACGAGACGAACTTGGTCCAAAGAAGGCCTACGGATCAAATGGGTGGACGAAGATGGACGAACGAGACGAACTTGGTCCAAAGAAGGCCTAGGGAACAAATGGGAGGACGAAGATGGACGAACGAGACGAACTTGGTGCAAAGAAGCCCAACGGATCAAATGGGAGGACGAAAAGGGTAGAACGAGACGAACTTGGTCCAAAGAAGGCCTACGGATCAAATGGGTGGACGAAGATGGACGAACGAGACGAACTTGGTCCAAGGAAGGCCTAGGGATCTAATGGGAGGACGAAGATGGACGAACGAGACGAACTTGGTCCAAAGAAGGCCTACGGATCAAATGGGAGGACGAAGATGGACGAACGAGACGAATTTGGTGCAAAGAAGCCCAACGGATCAAATGGGAGGACGAAAAGGGATGAACGAGACGAACTTGGTCCAAAGAAGGCCTACGGATCAAATGGGTGGACGAAGATGGACGAACGAGACGAACTTGGTCCAAAGAAGGCCTAGGGAACAAATGGGAGGACGAAGATGGATGAACGAGACGAACTTGGTCCAAAGAAGGCCTACGGATCAAATGGGTGGACGAAGATGGACGAACGAGACGAACTTGGTCCAAGGAAGGCCTAGGGATCTAATGGGAGGACGAAGATGGACGAACGAGACGAACTTGGTCCAAAGAAGGCCTACGGATCAAATGGGAGGACGAAGATGGACGAACGAGACGAATTTGGTGCAAAGAAGCCCAACGGATCAAATGGGAGGACGAAAAGGGATGAACGAGACGAACTTGGTCCAAAGAAGGCCTAGGGATCAAATGGGAGGACGAAGATGGACGAACGAGACGAACTTGGTGCAAAGAAGCCCAACGGATCAAATGGGAGGACGAAGATGGACGAACGAGACGAATTTGGTGCAAAGAAGCCCAACGGATCAAATGGGAGGACGAAAAGGGACGAACGAGACGAACTTGGTCCAAAGAAGGCCTACGGATCAAATGGGTGGACGAAGATGGACGAACGAGACGAACTTGGTCCAAGGAAGGCCTAGGGATCTAATGGGAGGACGAAGATGGACGAACGAGACGAACTTGGTCCAAAGAAGGCCTACGGATCAAATGGGAGGACGAAGATGGACGAACGAGACGAATTTAGTGCAAAGAAGCCCAACGGATCAAATGGGAGGACGAAAAGGGATGAACGAGACGAACTTGATCCAAAGAAGGCCTACGGATCAAATGGGTGGATGAAGATGGACGAACGAGACGAACTTGGTCCAAAGAAGGCCTAGGGATCAAATGGGAGGACGAAGATGGACGAACGAGACGAACTTGGTGCAAAGAAGCCCAACGGATGAAATGGGAGGACGAAAAGGGATGAACGAGACGAACTTGGTCCAAAGAAGGCCAACGGATCAAATGGGTGGACAAAGATGGACGAACGAGACGAACTTGGTCCAAAGAAGGCCTAGGGAACAAATGGGAGGACGAAGATGGACGAACGAGACGAATTTGGTGCAAAGAAGCCCAACGGATCAAATGGGAGGACGAAAAGGGAGGAACGAGACGAACTTGGTCCAAAGAAGGCCTACGGATCAAATGGGTGGACGAAGTTGGACGAACGAGACGAACTTGGTCCAAGGAAGGCCTAGGGATCTAATGGGAGGACGAAGATGGACGAACGAGACGAACTTGGTCCAAAGAAGGCCTACGGATCAAATGGGAGGACGAAGATGGACGAACGAGACGAATTTGGTGCAAAGAAGCCCAACGGATCAAATGGGAGGACGAAAAGGGATGAACGAGACGAACTTGGTCCAAAGAAGGCCTAGGGATCAAATGGGAGGACGAAGATGGACGAACGAGACGAACTTGGTGCAAAGAAGCCCAACGGATCAAATGGGAGGACGAAGATGGACGAACGAGACGAATTTGGTGCAAAGAAGCCCAACGGATCAAATGGGAGGACGAAAAGGGACGAACGAGACGAACTTGGTCCAAAGAAGGCCTACGGATCAAATGGGTGGACGAAGATGGACGAACGAGACGAACTTGGTCCAAGGAAGGCCTAGGGATCTAATGGGAGGACGAAGATGGACGAACGAGACGAACTTGGTCCAAAGAAGGCCTACGGATCAAATGGGAGGACGAAGATGGACGAACGAGACGAATTTGGTGCAAAGAAGCCCAACGGATCAAATGGGAGGACGAAAAGGGATGAACGAGACGAACTTGGTCCAAAGAAGGCCTACGGATCAAATGGGTGGATGAAGATGGACGAACGAGACGAACTTGGTCCAAAGAAGGCCTAGGGATCAAATGGGAGGACGAAGATGGACGAACGAGACGAACTTGGTCCAAAGAAGCCCAACGGATCAAATGGGAAGACGAAAAGGGATGAACGAGACGAACTTGGTCCAAAGAAGGCCTACGGATCAAATGGGTGGACGAAGATGGACAAACGAGACGAACTTGGTCCAAGGAAGGCCTAGGGATCAAATGGGAGGACGAAGATGGACGAACGAGACGAAATTGGTCCAAAGAAGGCCTAGGGAACAAATGGGAGGACGAAGATGGACGAACGAGACGAACTTGGTGCAAAGAAGCCCAACGGAATAAATGGGAGGACGAAAAGGGAGGAACGAGACGAACTTGGTCCAAAGAAGCCCAACGGATCAAATGGGAGGACGAAGATGGACGAACGAGACGAACTTGGTCCAAAGAAGCCCAACGGATCAAATGGGAGGACGAAGATGGACGAACGAGGCGAACTTGTTCCAAAGAAGGCCTAGGGATCAAATGGGAGGACGAAAATGGACGAACGAGACGACTTGGTCCAAAGAAGGCCTACGGACCAAATGGGAGGACGAAGATGGAGGAATGAGGCGAACTTGGTCCAAAGAAGGCCTAGGGATCAAATGGGAGGACGAAGATGGACGAACGAGACGAACTTGGTCCAAAGAAGGCCTAGGGATCAAATGGGAGGACGAAGATGGACGAACGAGACGAACTTGGTGCAAAGAAGCCCAACGGATCAAATGGGAGGACGAAAAGGGATGAACGAGACGAACTTGGTCCAAAGAAGGCCTACGGATCAAATGGGTGGACGAAGATGGACGAACGAGACGAACTTGGTCCAAGGAAGGCCTAGGGATCAAATGGGAGGACGAAGATGGACGAACGAGACGAACTTGGTCCAAAGAAGGCCTAGGGATCAAATGGGAGGACGAAGATGGACGAACGAGACAAAATTGGTGCAAAGAAGCCCAACGGATCAAATGGGAGGACGAAAAGGGATGAACGAGACGAACTTGGTCCAAAGAAGGCCTACGGATCAAATGGGTGGACGAAGATGGACGAACGAGACGAACTTGGTCCAAAGAAGGCCTAGGGAACAAATGGGAGGACGAAGATGGACGAACGAGACGAACTTGGTGCAAAGAAGCCCAACGGATCAAATGGGAGGACGAAAAGGGATGAACGAGACGAACTTGGTCCAAAGAAGGCCTACGGATCAAATGGGTGGACGAAGATGGACGAACGAGACGAACTTGGTCCAAAGAAGGCCTAGGGAACAAATGGGAGGACGAAGATGGATGAACGAGACGAACTTGGTCCAAAGAAGGCTACGGATCAAATGGGTGGACGAAGATGGACGAACGAGACGAACTTGGTCCAAGGAAGGCCTAGGGATCTAATGGGAGGACGAAGATGGACGAACGAGACGAACTTGGTCCAAAGAAGGCCTACGGATCAAATGGGAGGACGAAGATGGACGAACGAGACGAATTTGGTGCAAAGAAGCCCAACGGATCAAATGGGAGGACGAAAAGGGATGAACGAGACGAACTTGGTCCAAAGAAGGCCTACGGATCAAATGGGTGGACGAAGATGGACGAACGAGACGAACTTGGTCCAAAGAAGGCCTAGGGAACAAATGGGAGGACGAAGATGGATGAACGAGACGAACTTGGTCCAAAGAAGGCCTACGGATCAAATGGGTGGACGAAGATGGACGAACGAGACGAACTTGGTCCAAGGAAGGCCTAGGGATCTAATGGGAGGACGAAGATGGACGAACGAGACGAACTTGGTCCAAAGAAGGCCTACGGATCAAATGGGAGGACGAAGATGGACGAACGAGACGAATTTGGTGCAAAGAAGCCCAACGGATCAAATGGGAGGACGAAAAGGGATGAACGAGACGAACTTGGTCCAAAGAAGGCCTAGGGATCAAATGGGAGGACGAAGATGGACGAACGAGACGAACTTGGTGCAAAGAAGCCCAACGGATCAAATGGGAGGACGAAGATGGACGAACGAGACGAATTTGGTGCAAAGAAGCCCAACGGATCAAATGGGAGGACGAAAAGGGACGAACGAGACGAACTTGGTCCAAAGAAGGCCTACGGATCAAATGGGTGGACGAAGATGGACGAACGAGACGAACTTGGTCCAAGGAAGGCCTAGGGATCTAATGGGAGGACGAAGATGGACGAACGAGACGAACTTGGTCCAAAGAAGGCCTACGGATCAAATGGGAGGACGAAGATGGACGAACGAGACGAATTTAGTGCAAAGAAGCCCAACGGATCAAATGGGAGGACGAAAAGGGATGAACGAGACGAACTTGATCCAAAGAAGGCCTACGGATCAAATGGGTGGATGAAGATGGACGAACGAGACGAACTTGGTCCAAAGAAGGCCTAGGGATCAAATGGGAGGACGAAGATGGACAAACGAGACGAACTTGGTGCAAAGAAGCCCAACGGATGAAATGGGAGGACGAAAAGGGATGAACGAGACGAACTTGGTCCAAAGAAGGCCAACGGATCAAATGGGTGGACGAAGATGGACGAACGAGACGAACTTGGTCCAAAGAAGGCCTACGGACCAAATGGGTGGAGGAAGATGGACGAACGAGACGAACTTGGTCCAAAGAAGGCCTAGGGATCAAATGGGAGGACGAAGATGGACGAACGAGACGAACTTGGTGCAAAGAAGCCCAACGGATGAAATGGGAGGACGAAAAGGGATGAACGAGACGAACTTGGTCCAAAGAAGGCCAACGGATCAAATGGGTGGACGAAAATGGACGAACGAGACGACTTGGTCCAAAGAAGGCCTACGGACCAAATGGGAGGACGAAGATGGAGGAATGAGGCGAACTTGGTCCAAAGAAGGCCTAGGGATCAAATGGGAGGACGAAGATGGACGAACGAGACGAACTTGGTCCAAAGAAGGCCTAGGGATCAAATGGGAGGACGAAGATGGACGAACGAGACGAACTTGGTGCAAAGAAGCCCAACGGATCAAATGGGAGGACGAAAAGGGATGAACGAGACGAACTTGGTCCAAAGAAGGCCTACGGATCAAATGGGTGGACGAAGATGGACGAACGAGACGAACTTGGTCCAAGGAAGGCCTAGGGATCAAATGGGAGGACGAAGATGGACGAACGAGACGAACTTGGTCCAAAGAAGGCCTAGGGATCAAATGGGAGGACGAAGATGGACGAACGAGACAAAATTGGTGCAAAGAAGCCCAACGGATCAAATGGGAGGACGAAAAGGGATGAACGAGACGAACTTGGTCCAAAGAAGGCCTACGGATCAAATGGGTGGACGAAGATGGACGAACGAGACGAACTTGGTCCAAAGAAGGCCTAGGGAACAAATGGGAGGACGAAGATGGACGAACGAGACGA